>CACRXP010001180.1:77477-133719 GCA_902702965.1 Spirometra erinaceieuropaei | reverse complement strand
CGACGTGTCTGTGGTTCAGTGGTACTTTTAAACTCACTGGGTTAAGATGTCGCAGTCGAATTTTAGGTGATCCATATGCGGGGGTGGGTATGGCTGACTGGCAATCGCTATTAGGCCAAAAGTGGCCATTGTAGCCATCCCACAGTCTGCCAGTATCCTATTAATAGCACATTATATCAGCCGCCAAATGACTGCTTGCGACTACTCCAAATTAATCTCTATGGCCAAATGGAAGGATCCTGTCTCCCAACCTGATCTGTAAGCAACTCACCATCATTACAAATAAAAATCTGTCCTCAAAACATGCATAAGCAGTGGTTTGACAATCACTTCTCTAACTCCTCCAAGAAACTTTCTTTGGGACAAAAGCCAAACACTATGAGATTCAATTGCATTGTCGACTAACGACGGAAATCACTGGTCACTACAATTGGCAAAATATAGCCAATGCACACTTGCAGGTCTGGTAATGCGTATGGAGCGGATGCAATGAACTGAAGAATGATTCAACGTGCGTTTTAATTTAAAAATTCATAAGTTCTTTAAAATTAAACAAATTCTGTGATCGATAGGCGCTAGAAAAAAAATTGACACCTTCAAGATCAAGACCTCCTCATGGTTGTACAGATTTCTATATTTCCGCATCCATTTTCTCCTGAATTTCAACATGGGACAGACACAAGGACTCTAAATATGTCTATTGAAAATCGACAAGACTAAGTTATTATGAGGACTGTTTGGGAATGCTAGCGTAGCTATAGACAGAACAGAAACAAATGGGTTAGAAATGTTGAGGCTTGGTAATCTAGCAAATACACTTGAGGCATACAAAAACGGCCTTAACATTATCCTTACTGTCTTAAGTTTATTGTGTTTATTTTTTGCAGGGATAAATGAGTGAGGTAATTTTATTGACATAAGTTGCGGACAGGTTAGTGGGACAAGGTCTGGCTGTTAAACAGCACGACCTTTCTGTGTCAAGCATTTAGGATGTCGGCAGGATGCAAGTGTCGCAATGCTGAAAATGCGCAGTCGGCATAAGGATTGGTGACTTGCTGGTGATATATCTTAACTCAGTTTGCAAATTCCGGTCACATCGCACGTTAAACCTGGTACCATCGATTCGAACTCGACCTTGTGAAAAAAAATTATATCATTTTGGTCCGGGTAGGGAACATCAGAACATTTTCTGATAAAATACCGTACCATCAGTATAGCCAACATTCCGATTGTCGCCAGTCGAACATTTAATCACTTTAAAGCTAAAAGATATTCTCTGAGCGAGCGAAAGTAACGTGACGATTCATACATCAATCGACACATCGATCTTGACACCATGTGCACATATCTCAAAGAAACATGGAAAAGTTAATACCCAATAAAGACGTGATATCAGCCCACAGCATTAACCCATCCTCAGCCATGAAAGAGCAATATCGGTTTTTTGGGCACTGTTTAAATTTTGACTTTTCCTTCACACTTACTTCACGTCTGAAGACGAGCTGGGGAACCAGACTCGAAAATTTACGAAATAAAGTTTTGTTCATTTTCCCAAAGGACTCATCCTTCTTTCAAATATATATATATTTAGATGAGATAGTGCCGACAAAGACAAGGGGGGCCGGAATGGCCATTTATGGCCTATTAGCCGTTATCATACCCAACCCCAAGTGTGGATCACTTGAGATTCGAACCCGGGATCTTTGGTCATGGAGTTGGACGCCCTACCATTGAGCCACAGGTACGTTGTCTAGTCGGTTGTCATCGCGAATATCAATTATGACAGGGGTCGCCCACCGATCAGGTTACGGAACATGCTTGCTCGTTCCGCTGTGCCTTGGGGCTCATACTAGAACCTTTGCAGGAATCCCAGCAGATATAATTAGGAAGATGAACATTTTTGGGCACAATTTTGCATGGGAAAAAACCCGCATTGTTAGCGCCTACCCAATAAGGAAAGGCCGCGAATTTCTGGAGGCCATGCACTAAGATGGGGCATGCATCAACCGGCATATCGATCTTAATATCACATACAAAGTCGTTAAGGACAGATTCAAAGTGAATAAATCAATCCTTAGAAGATGACTTTAACCAATCTTAGAATCCTTTTTGAAAACAGTCAAGAAGTTAATTGTTTTTCCTCGTCCGTTGTCTGAAGACGAGCTATGGAACCAGTCCAGAAAATTTACACAATAAACTATACTGTTTTCCAAAGACTTATGCATTTCTAAACATATATATGCATATATTGTTTCCGTAGAGCGACGATCACCGACCGCGTTATGGGGCACACCCGTCCCGTTGTTACTTGTGATTCAATCCCAAGCTCCGTCAGCATTCATACAGCATCAAGTAATGTAGGGAGAATAACTGGAAATGCCAGTTCTGACATACTAGCCATCAGCAAGCTGCCGTGTCCGACTGTCTTTCTGGGCTGTTGATCGAAAACATTGGTGCGTATTTAACAGCAATATTAGTGGATACGATGCGAGCATTTTTTCACTAGTAGCTGCGTATGTGGCTTATTGATGAATACACACAAATGCGAATTCCAGATGGCTTGAATAATCTGTGGTTTTATAACCCTCAAGCTGAGAATGTTTAGTGCAGGAAAAACAGAAGCTAATGTAATCATCGGCTTCCAGGTAAAGCGCAAATAAATTAGATTATTAATGTAAGTCGCCATGTTTAGAATACACCCTTACAAAGTTGTATATAAAATTTTAGACCACCAAGTGGAAAAACAATTGAAAATCCATTGAGGTGGATTGTAGTCTTTTATATAAATATTGTAATCTTGGACATTTGATATAGAAATAAGCCGTCGTTTGCTGTTAAAAATGATCGAGTAGTATCTGTATGTGCAAACTGACAAGCGCTATTTAATTAAACATTTAGGCAGTTATAACGGTATACGTAATTTGTTAATCGAACATAACATTATACAGTCCAAAAGTTCCGGCAATGTTGACAGCTTTGGGACAAGTGTAGACATATGGCACACAAGAAACAAGTATTACCTTAAATGGAAGTGATCTAATTAATTAGTGCAAAGGTGGAATAATTGAGAAAATTTAGTGCTCGTCTAAATGAAGCAACGACTGGTCTACTTTTATTAACCGTTCATTTAATAAAATAAAGGCACGCGTGACTTTTATGTGAAGAAAGTTCAATTTCAAAGATCATGCAGCATTTAAATTTAATAAGAGACTATCCCTATAAGGCTGACGCCTAATGTCAATATCAGCTGGAGTCGGCATTTGCGAAAGCGGATATTTTGAAAGAAATGCTTAAGCTTAATTTCCCCCAGAATGATCGTGCTCTAAATGATACTTAATATAGAAAGACTTTCAGTGTTTACTAGCAGATGAGCTTCATATGGCTTGCACGTATTCACTGCAGTGATGCGCATTTTGGAGCGCATAGCAAAGCCAACTAATTATACCTTTTACGTTTAGCAAATTATCTCAGGCAGCACATGAAACTCGGTTCGAATAACATACCTGTTCGGCAATTCATAATCAGGCCCACTTAGTTAAAGAGAAAAATAAAACTCAAGTAGCATACAGGGTTTCTGATTATCTCAGGGCCATCTAACATGCATCGATATCTTTTTTTGATTTTCTATAACTGTCCGGGAGAAAACTCGAAATCGGACCGTTAATGCCTTTTTAGTCATGCCGATGTGTTTCCGCACTCTCATTTGCAAGCGTCTTGGTGTAGATTGGAAGTGTAATCGGTCATTTTGTACAAGCGTTAAAAGAAAGAGTGTGTGTTATCAGACATTTTTCCGTCCCCATGATGCATTACGCGCGCAATCACTACAACTCTTGCCGACGCAAGTTTATGTATCTAAAACAGAAAGCTCTGAATCAAATCTCAATGTTTGTCAGAGTTGACTTTATGGGTTTTCGCGACAGAGAATTGTGATTCGATAATGGAATAAAATATTGGAAATATGCACACTCGGACGGTAGATTTATTAGCCTTAGCTTTCGAACTCGAACTGGAATTCATCATCAGAGACTGCTTGAGTGCAACAACGTGTGAGCATTTATATCGTTGCGTCGTGTGGGGGGGGGTTACGTCCGTGGCTAGGTCTGGTTTGTGCCGCCTGGTCCACAATAGTCCCCCGGTGGGGTGACGCCGTTTGTACTTCACGGCGATGTAAGCTGCGCCACCTGGCTGCGTGGGCGGAGTGCGTGATAACACGCAGGTAAATCAGCACCAAAGTGTACAGAAAGGCGACCAATACAACCCGGGTCCTTACCTATCATTGCCACCACCCATTGATGCACAAACGGAGCTGTGTGAGGGTGCATCTCAGGGACCAACAAACAAAGAATGACTACCCAAATAGTTTCATCAGCTGCTGCATACGCACACACCCACGACGGACAAACGGAAGAGACACTAACCATTTGGCACTCGTACCGTGCATGAAGGATGTTTCCGAGGCTACAGAACGCATTGCGTCAGAGTTAGGCGTGGGTGTCGTCCATCATCCTTCGGCTACCATGCGTAACAGGATCATGAAAATTAAGGATCGGCTGGACGCAGGTGAGCAGTCGGGCGTAGTCTACCAAATCCCGTGCCATAACTATCCTTGTCACTACACAGGTCAAACAGGACGACTTCTCAGCTCACAAATACTTGAGCACAAACGGGCCGTTCGAAGAGCTAACCCACTATCTCAAGTCCCTACTCACACGCTGGAGGAAGTCAATGAGT
Source organism: Spirometra erinaceieuropaei (assembly GCA_902702965.1). Lineage (NCBI taxonomy): Eukaryota > Metazoa > Platyhelminthes > Cestoda > Diphyllobothriidea > Diphyllobothriidae > Spirometra > Spirometra erinaceieuropaei. The sequence continues at coordinate 128,988 of CACRXP010001180.1, read as the reverse complement.
TCGACTTCGCCAACACGCTGATACTGGCGCGAGCCGGCAACACGACGGGACGAAAACTGTTGGAGGCGTTGGTGTCGGATGTCAACTCCATCAACAGACACATTGATTTGGCAGAGTGTTATCACGCACTCCGCCCACGCAGCCAGGTGGTGCAGCTTACATCGCCGCGAAGTACAAACGACGTCACCACGCCGGGGGACCATTGTGGACCATGCGGCACACAGCAGACCTAGCCACAGACGACCCCCCCCCCCCACACGACGGAACGATATAAATGCTCACACGTTGTTGCACTCAAGCAGTTTCTGATGATGAATTCCAGTTCGAGTTCAAAAGCTAAGGCGGATAAATCTACCATCCCAGTGATCGTGCCTTCGTCTTCTTTTAAACGAGAACCTGCAATTCGCATATTCTCTTCCATATGCAGCCTAGCTTAAAGCATTTGTGATGTGAATGCAATTATTTGCGGAATTTTATTCCCCCAGATGCCATTTTGGCCCACGTGCTTAACTCCCTTGGAAACGGGACCTCATTTTGATTTAGTCTGATCAACCTATATACGGTAGCTGATCTTACTAATAAATGGTGTCGAAATTCACAACTGCTAGTTAATAACTTGCAAACACAAACCACTGCTCGACAACTTTAAGGGAATCGAAAATGTTAATGCACCGTTAAAGACAGTATGTGGTTACCCAGTTAAACTTATATTTTGTAGAAAAGGTGAAAATTTCTGCAAATGCATATAATAATCATAACTGAGTGAATTCTAGTTCACGATATAAAGAATGCCCGTCCATGCAAAAGCACCCTAAAATATGTCCGAAAAGGAAGTTGTTTAACTATTTGCGGTTTAGTTTAGTTTGCATGAAAATATTGTTTAAGAATTACGTCAAAAGCAGGTATGGCAGCTTGCTTGAGGTCTACATTTTGAGAATAGATTCGCAAAATTTCTCTCAAGAATTTGCCATTTTTTACAGCCTTTGCATCCTTGAGTTGCTTTTCAATAAGAAAAAAAGGAAAGCATATTTTGCGAATATAAAGTTGTCTTGGGAATAAAAAAATTTTAAAAGATCACATGTTGCTAAGCTGGTTTTAACTAGTAAATCCAAATATTATGGGCAGGTGCAATCGTACACATGACAGTCTATTTATGTTAAGAAATCGCCTCTTCTCTTATACTAACTGAAAACCTTCCCGTTTTCTAGAATTTGTTGATATTTAGATATGCCTTAAACCATCACCCAATATTACTTTATTTGAAATGCTTTAAATGTGTTATTAATGAAGGCATATCTTGCATTATATGGGCAATAAAACTGTCAAAATCCAATAATTCTGAAATAAATTACAGGTTAGGTAATTTTTTGTGTACTTCTTTCATGATGTTAGCATCCTAGTTACATGTGAACACTCACACGAGCCTGTAATCTTACTGTTGATTAAAATGAGCGTTCACAACAAAAATCAGTGACAAAAAATACCTTTGATCAAACTGAAAACTTTTCAAATAATTTGCCTTTTTAGACAATAATAATTTGGAACTTCATCCCAGTGACGGATGATTGTGCACCTTGTATTTTACACGAGGAAGCCCAGGCAAACTTTGGCCCGTGTGGCCGTTCCTTCCAAGCAACTGAGTAAAATGCTGAGCATTTTTTTTCCGCTGAAGAAAGAACATGCATTTTTAAATATTGCAGTCATTTTCGCTATCTTTCCTCATTTTAATGCACCATTTTAGAACTAAGAATTTACGGCATGGTGAATAAATATATACCAATCTTTCGCAAAACGCTAAATGTTTTCATTGTAACATTACTAAATTACGTATATATAGATAACTGACTGCACAGAAGCTTCTGGTTCATATGATAAAAGAAATAAAAATGACTATTCACAGATAATAAATTTTCTGTCAAGTTAGAGCATTTCCCGAAGAGCAAAAACATTTATCCCGTACAATTTGACGGTGTGAATGTATGCGATATTACTGCATCACATGCAGCGAAATCCCACCAGCTTGCAAACAGGTTCTCGCGGTTGAAGTCAATTTTCGAGTGCGCCAAGCTCCGGTATATAGGATTCACAAGGGCACGTAACCCTTCTCTTAAGAGCGCGGCGCCAAAAATTTCCAACCGAGGTCTACGACAATGATTAGTACAAAAAAATTAACCGAAGATATTGCAGCGCCCACTGTAACTTAAATTGGTGAATATTTTGATTGCTTAAATTGCATAAATACATTGTGCGCGCACGAAAAAGACCAGCATGCGACGTAAATGGCCGAGTAAGCATAATGTGCAAAGGTCTAGGCGTCTCAAATTTGGATACAAATTTCTGCAATCGGTTTGCATGAGTAAGGTCATTAAGTATTACTTGGTTTAGGGGAAATTTTCTGATAAAATCCGAGATTTAATATGCTCGTTTCCTAGAGAGGTTATGATTTTTACTACAAAAAATTAATTAATAATACATTTTTGCCAGATTAGAAAAGGCAGTGAAGGAAAATTATATTCTGCGTCCAGGAGTCTGATATAGGACAGATGGTCGTTATTCACAACCTGACCAGTCAATGCCAATACAAAAGTCCATGCGTCTGTGATTTAGAGCATTACGAATTAATAAAGTAAAACTTAATGGTTGACTTTTGTGAGAAGGAATCTGCAGCTCCATCAGAGTTGACGCAATAGGCCTCTAAATAGGAATAATATCGATCGGTTTGCAGTCCAGGTAATATACTAACATTATTCACAATGTGTTTACCAGCCAGAAGTAGCATTGATAAAAAAGCTGGAAAAAAAGTCGCTAAAAGCTCTTTGTTTCACATTTCTTAAGCGCATACTTTAAAACTGCTGGATGCGACAATTTGCTGCAAGCAATTTTATATTCTGCCTTCCACTGCCTCTAGTTCATATTTACGCATTTTAATTAGGACAGGCTATTCCAGATAAATGGTTCGTTTTTTACTTTTTCAGGTTTCCCAGAGTGCAAATGTGTGTTAGGTTTTGTCCAACAAAATAATCAAAAACTTGATGGGTTCGGTTAAACAGTAAGAATTTATTTGATCACAACAACCCTACCTAACTTATCAGCCTGTTGATGTCGAATGCCTTGATAAGTGTGTTTTCATTGTAGATGACGAACGTCTGAGCTTAAATTAGCAGTCGACATAAAACGAACCAGAAATGGCGTTTCATATTTGCATCATATTTTGCTGCATAACACGCAGTACAGTGTACATTCATCATGGAGAACGCAATGTAGCTAAAATGCTTCAGCAGTAATCCTCACTTGCAGTATCTAAATTATTGTTTATGGAGATAGTTTCCAATTTAATATTGTCAGACAAGGCATACTTATTGACTGGTCCTTTCAACAATCCCATCAAATATGCGTGCCATTTGACTTAAAAGACGACGGCCCAAAACCCAGTCAGGCATCGGTATACTGTCTTTGGTTGTTCTGACAATAGACACAACTGAACGTGAAACATAGAAAAACTGACACTTTGTTAGGCGGCATGTGCCGCTTACTAAAGCAAGAGATCCGACAAAGGGCTGTCATGTCTTTTTGAACTGACCTGATGTCCTGACTGCTTGAATGTCTACAGATCCAAACACAACATTCTGTTGAACAAGAAATTGAAGACGCAGTTCAGTGTCAATTAAGTAGGAGCGGTGTCTTGCTTATGGTGTTCAAGCCCCTTCACTGAGGCATGCATCAACAGACAGTTTGACACCAAAATGTCACGGTCACCGGACGGGCACTGAGGGCTGACCAGAGCTTCAATAGCGTCTGGTGGAAAGTACAAATTTTGCAGTCGGCCGTTATTTTTCGCAAACCGATAGATGACATTTATGACCTACAGTTGAAAACATCTTAATTATTCAGTATGAATTAACATGGTTGTTTTTGGTGGTCTACAGAAATTCACTTGACTTATACAAAACGCATAAGTAAGTGTTTTCGAAATAATGTACAGTTTTGGTTGATCTACAGATACTTAATCCACAATTCTTAAGTGTGTTTTCAATAAGAAACGATTACAAACGTAAGCTTTTAATAGTGCTTATTATGCGACATAATTATAGGACATTTGTGATATAGTCTGAGCATAACACACCGTCATGGGCGCATGCATAGCCAGCACTAAGTATATAGGCCTGCCCACCTAGCATACATTTTTCAATGCCCATATTAATCTACATCTATGTTATCCTAAACATGCACAAAAATACTATGTTATGCACTTCGCAGGTAGGAACTCACCTTTTCTTGAAACTTCCTATACCATTAAGAAGAAAACCCATGCAACCCATAAAATTTTACCACATGCGAAGAATACGCTGGATTCTTCTTGAGGAGTACTAAAATGGCCGAACAAGATGACACTTGGATTATATCTGAAATTAGACAGTTTTTAAAAATCCGGACTATGTCTTCATTTTCAGATTGAAATCTAAGGAAAACGTAAATTAATACAGATAAAATGCACGCATGAATATTGTTGTTCACGGTTTTTAAAGACTTTGGAAAACATACCGGGAGATAAACATAAATGAAAAAATGAAAATTTGTTATCTATTTGTAAAAAAGGCTTTGCTCACCGGAACAGATTTTTTTGCACTGACGTTTCGAATATCGTGCTCAGCGCCCCAATACTAAAGCGTAAAACGTACTTAATTAACCAGAATTTGCAAATGACATATCGCGTTTATCAGCCTCATGCTGATCGATTTTACCTCCGCTCGCTGCCTTGGCATCCCGTATGATGGTTGGTAGGCGTTTCATCTGCGTGCCTTGTGACTCACTGCTTCATCGGAGGGAGGTGGTTGAACCTTCTGATGGGCAGTCGGACTCAACCGTGCCAATCCGATTTACCTGATTGGTCCCCTAACCGAATGTGCATCGATAACCCGTGGCCGAGAATTTCATCTAAAATTCAGCACACTAGTGCGCCGAATTACCATAGAACTGCACATTATGATAAGCAGTATTACAACATCACTAAAGTAATATGTTTTGGTCAAAAGTATGTGTCTATACCCATGTTAATATTCCCTGCAATTAATCGTTCGTTCCGGACATAAGTGACAACGAGTTATTTTGAACTAAAATCTAGCTAAGATTTGCCTGGGCATGTTAAACCTGTCAGTAAAGGCATACACAAATGACGTTAGAATATCCTCATCGTGTTTAAATTCTGAACGACCAATAAACAAGTTTGCCTTACCTGGCACTTGACTTAATGCGCACCAAAAGTGACGCTAAAAGTCAACATCTTTCCATAGGGAATAACGCAGAGGATAAGGTTTTTTAAAAAACAAAGTTACGGAAATATTTTCGGAACCTCTTCCCCGGCAACCCAACTTAAGTGATATTGCTAGTCAAAAAAATATTTCAGCCATTCGGCAACCATTTCATCAGTTAGCATATCTACCCAACATTTAGTATATCAGTATCTTTAAACTGAAAAGGATAAAAGTGCTACTGAGCCAGTAGATTTTGTTCGGCGTGGCTTTTGTAGGCTACCGGGAGAAGTGAAAACAAAAAATGTCATCTTCACCTCATCCAACGATGTTCGCCATGCGTAGGTGGCTGGCACGTTCGGAATCGCACCTGGGCGTATCATCACACCCTCTGGTTCCTAATAAAAAAACACTTCATGAAGCCGATGGGTTTTGGTAGCTTAGGTGTTTAGAATTTTAATTGGCTTCAAGCTGTGCTCGATTGGTAGTGCGTCCAAATATTGCCTATCCACTGAAGTCTCCAAAACTGGACAAAATAATAAATTCACATCCTCCAAAAGCCATAATTAATTTACCTTTAGATAGTTGATGCATATTTTCGATGAAGTTAAACGGACATTGTCTAAATCAACAGTCGTAATGCGTGTTTTAACAGAAAAGCCTAAAATAATGAACACATCCGCCGCCTAAAATAAGCCGGCAATGTCGTCTTGCTTGTGTCTTTTGCTTCAGGAAATTTTTAGAGTTTTTTCTCGCAACAAAATCTTTGAGTGAACATACGCACTGTCTTATTTAAATTTAGCCCGCACTAGGCAGACATCTATCTAAAATAGGGACACAATTTACTTTATTCAGCAAAGACAACATTATATCATATAGGGCATTTTAATCTGTAACAAAGCGTTCTGTGAAGTGATTGCGGTCATATCCTTCCTGTGTAAAGAAAAGTTATAATACAGTTGTCGGCAACAGTTGACTCTGCTAGTTTTGTAAATTATTTTTGGCATTCAGCGTTCTAAACCTACTGCATGCGAAGATAAGACCTGCGGATTTTTCCTTTCATAACTTCTACACACGATATTTGTTAAATAGGTTTGCCGAATAAGCGAGCTATTGGGCATCCATGGCGCGGTATTGAAAACTGTAGTAGTCAACTGTAAAAGTCTGAAGATTTTTGGAAGAATATATCAAGGAAATTATATTTTGCAAACCACAGTACTGTATTACCTAAATAACACAATTCTTGTGGTCTGCAGCATTTCAGTTTAGATCGATTGGTTTTAGCTGACTGAACACTTTGCAGGCACAGACGTTTAACGTTGTTTCGTTGAAAACGCGTTTGCGAACTCATCAGCGTGTTTGTGCATTTGCGGTATCTACAAGTCAACACATGTCAAAGACCGAACGTTTAATAGACACACTAATAGTTCATAACTCTCTTCGTAAAACGCATTCTCGAAAACCAATGTCCCTGTGATACTTCAGGCATTAAGGATGAAACGTAATTCGGTTAATGCATGTTATCCAGTGAAAGTAAAAACATAACGCAACCTTTGCAGAATACCCCACAAAGACGATTTTGATGTAGCAAAAACTCCCAGCACGGTGAGTAAAAAACGTCAATAAGCGCAGTGTTTCTGCGTGAAACGAATGAGTTGACGCGTAGCCAGTCAGCATCAAATTATGGATTTGTCTTTGAAAATCCATGTTTTGCAAAAATATATACATAAACGAAAATATGAAATTTGAAAAAAAACCACTGCGTATTAAACTGGAAAATTATACATACGGTAGGGGGCGCTCGTCAAATTTGTTACGTAACTCACTCGTTCCGTTATGCTTTACGACTGTCTTTGAAGCCCAACCAACATTCGCACAGATGCGTATGATATAGGCAGTATGCTATTACCGACAAAGGCAAGTGAGACTGGCATGGCCATTTCTGGTCAGCCTTTCAAACCCAACCACACATTGTGGACCACCCTAGGCTCAAAGTCGCGATCTGTCAAATAGAAGTCCACGCAACTAACCAATGGGCCACACGGTCATTGCTCTGTTGACTTTCGAACTGGAATATAAAATGTTATGCGGCGCTGACAGATCATTGCTAAGGAACTCACTCGTTTCGTTGTGCCTTACGGGCTGTCTATTGAGCCCAACCAGCTGCGGCACACCGGAGAATGATATAGGCAGTATGCTCTTACCGGCAAAGGCAAGGGAGACTGGCATGGTCATTTATGGCTTGTTAGTCGTCGTCAGCCTGTCATACCAGACCAAGAATTGAGGAACACACGAGACTCGAAGTCGCGATCTGTTAGTTAGATTTCCACGCCTCTAACCACTAGCCACGAGCGCATTGCGCTCCTGTTTCCGACATGGAATAAAACATGTTAGGGGGCGCTCACCGATGGTTTATACGGAACTGCCTCGTTCCGTTGTGCCTTACGGACTCCATCGCTCGAGCCCAATCAACAGTCGCACAGCGGCGCATGATATATATACGCAGAATGGTATTACCAACAAAGGCAAGCGAGACTGGCAAGGCCCTTTCTGGTTTATTAGCCGTTGCCAACCCAACCGCGAAGTGTGGAAAACCCGAGGCTCGAACTCGCGACCTGCTAGTTAGAAGTCCACGCCTTTAACCACTGGTCCACGAGCACGATTCCCTGTCGGTTTCGATCGGTAATATACAGAGGTTTGGCGTGTTCACCGATCGTTGTTACGGAACTCACTCATTCCGTCCTCCCTTACGGACTGTCTGTCTAGCTCAGCCAGCAGCCGCACAGCGGCGGACGATATTGGCAGTATGCTATAACCGACAAAGGCAAAGGAGACTGACATGGCCATTTCTGGATTATTTGCCATCGTCAGCCACTCAACCAAGTAGTGTGGAACACACGAGGCTCGAACTCGCGACCTGTTAGCTAGAAGTCCACGTCTCTAACCACCGGGCCTGGAGCTCATTGCCCTTTTGGTTTTAGGTTGTAGAACAGGGAGTGTGGTTGCACGCCTTGGCGCGGGTCTGTCCGTGTCAGCCACCTGCACTCTCCCCCGCCTCGGTCTTCTTGATGGCATATGCCCTGAAATTAAGAGGCAAAAGTATTGAGAAAACATTCTGAACTAGCTACTGCCTGACCTGTGAGCCAGTTCATGACGGACTGCCCTTAGTCCATAGTCACACAGCCGCCAACCAATGTCATTTGCTAAATCATCCCATCGCGCGCATAAGAAACACGTCCTTGCGGATCAGCAATCCAAAGGAACCTACCGCCTGAGATATTGACTGATTTTTAGGCGATGCAAAGACCGATGCTGGCGCTCATGAACTGACATTTAGAAACACAAACTTGCTGCCACAGCATTTTAATTCGATCCATGCGCCTGTTACTTAGAGCGCATTGTTTGGCGATTCATTTCATAACGGTCATTGTTATTGTGCTTTCGGTTATATGAGGCTCAAGTTGCCGACTTTAAAATCATACGAAGACAGAGAGATTTTGAGCAAGTAATTCAAGGCTTTCGGCAAGAAGATCAAAGTCGTGCTTGGTCGGCAAAAGTCACGCTAAAAGTCTTTCTAATGGTCTTTCGCAGTTCTTTACACATCAAAAAAGTGCCACGAAATCGCAGAGGATTTTTTTGTACAGGTTCAGTAAAAGGGAACACAAGTATTGATCATTATTTCTTTTTTATAATTAGTTGCATAAATTTTTAATGTCAAAGTTTGCAGCACGCATTTCATTTGCGCAGAAGTGGTTCCTAAGAAATCTGTTACATTGTTTTACACTAAGTTCCTATGTCTCGATTGTTCCGTTATTCTCCAACGGAAGAATGGGCTGGCTTGCTGGTTTCCATATGTTGGGCAAACATGAAATAAGAATGCAATAAATGTATTTCCCTTAATTAACTCAATACGTTTACCGTTTAAAGTAGGCCGTGCATGTGGCCGAACACGTTAGTTCTCCCACCATTAGCTAGGTAAGGATGAACGTATCTATTTCCACATTAAGTTTCCCAGACCGGATCTACCAAAATAATTAATCGTTATTTATATGCTTAAGCAGCTTCCTATAATTAATTTTATCTTTAACATCCTCAAATACTTTCTTTTTTATTCGGTGACAATTTTTTGCCCAGATGCACTTAAGAGTCACTTAAAATTCCCGCACTCTGTTACTTACGGGGGCAGAGCATTTGTTACACACTCGGATTTTCTACTTCCAAACAAGAAAACATGTAGATGTCAAATTGATAGTGCAGCTTGCATGTGTAAATATTTGTCCCACAAAATCGCATCTATGCAGATTCCGCAAATTTTATACACCTCACATGGTGTTTTGTTAGGTCACCATAAAGCGATTCCAGGCAGCCGATTCGGCAGGTATTTCTATATTCCGAAAAAAATATTCCTGTGACAAGCAAAATGTATCGTTTTTTAAATAGTTTCTTCATCCTTAAAACTAATTATTTTCAATGACTAAATAAACCATTTTATTTCAGAAACAGGCTATTTTTTTCTGCGTTGTGATTGACAAATCCATGTACCCCCACATGCGTCTCACGTGAGGTCTGGTAAGCACTTCGTGGAGTAGGTTTAATCGTAAGAATGCTTTCCTATTAAGTATTGTGTGCATGGTTACTAAAAGATCACTGATTCAAAGAAATTCAACAAAGGCATTCTCATCTGGGCTGAAAACGCCTTATCCTGTCTGCTATTCGACATGAAATAATTCCAATGTTGGATGCCACTTCTGGTTTACTCTAAGTCGAGTACAAGTCAAATCGAACGCCAACGCGTTATTCTGGCATTTTTCCTGGTTCTTATACGAAGAGACAAGTTTGAACCCTATATAAGTCCAATACATCCCTTTTTACCCATGATTACTTCGGTGGTATGTGCATTAGGGTATCCAGATAGGATGTTAAAATTCTCCTCCCATAAATTGATCAAACGTTTGTATAAGACAGAATCATAATGTCTCATTTAATGTACATCAATTAATAAAGATGGCCACAATGCTAGTTTACATGTTTTTATATGGAAAATTGATGCTAGACGCAGTAGTTGACCTTACACAGCAAACGATTAATTCTCGTCGACTGACCCGGCAACCTTGGCCTGCGTGTAACTTTGTCTGTCGATGCGCGCTTCATTCTAGGGGAACATTTTCTACAAAACATGAGCGTGGAATTACTCTCACTTAAGCGAGAGTGTATGACATCTGCCGTTTGTATTTCGACAGCATTGTGGAGAAGGATCTGTTGACACCCACGCAAATAACGCATGCGGTTAGTCCGAATAGCCTGACAGGTGAGACCATTGGAAGAATTCTTGCTTTATTAAATAGACTATGTTGTGTGACGTAGTGGCAGTGTTTCTGTGTTTCGCAGTCAGTGATGCTTTTTGCTAAAACGCTTGAAGGCAGACTGTAGATCCATGATTTGATTTTAGACCACCGTACATTAAAACAATCGATAGGTGTGTTTTTGCCCAAGCAATCAACATCTCAATCTTTCCCCATGAGTAATAATTAGGGTATTACCATCGAGAATCACCATAGCATAAAATTTACAAAATGACCACCCTCTCTTTCGTGATGAGATTCCACTATCCTGTATGGTGTTCAGCGTTAAATGGTGCCAACTCAAATGTCATTTCTGGTTATCTATGTTCCATGTGTGAGTTAAATCAAACTCTGTTGTTAATCATATAAAATCTCGAGTAGATCGCACACGTTTTGTTGACAAAGAGCAACTTGAAAAGGTGTACGGCGTCAACCGAGGGGTGAATAAAATAAAGTTAGTGGACTCAGAAACATCGTGTTTCACTGAAATCGCTGACTGCTTCACGGGACTCATCAAGTATGAATTTAGTTTAGCAGGCTATGCTCAGCGCGCCTTAGAAATCTTGTAAGCCTGCAGAACAAAATAAAGAACCTGTTGATCTTTCAGCAATTTTGCTCGGATAAAATCGTTTTCACTGCATTTTTTCCTTTCACTGCATATTGCGAAATTGGGCAAAGCAGACAGCTGACTTTTGTGTCTGCCAATGTAAGATATTCAGTAACCCATTTCCAATTTCAGCTGCTCAGTCGAGGCATACATACTGACAATTCATTTTACCAAGTTAGTTGATTACACGTGCAATTTGATTTTGCAGGAGATGGTATAAAACCCAGCCATTGATCGGTAAACTGCCTGTAACTGTTTTAGAAAAAGAAAAATCTGAACGCGAAGCATACAAGCAGTGTCGGACTTTCGGCCGCACTGTTACTAAAACTTTGGCAGGTCATTTAAAGTACGCTAATTAAGGACTGATTCCAAACCATGTGTTATCTGTTTAACCAAATTGCTGTAATTTAGCACAATCTCAACTAATATTCCTGTTATTTTTTTTTCATTGCTGATCATGCAACTGTTTACTTGCATTATTTATCGTTTCCTGACTAAAAATTCATCGCACAATTAAGCATATTTCACTTGATTTGATGTGACGATTTAAAAAAGATCATGAGGAGGTTAAATAGTCCTGGTGATCTTTACGTTCCTAAGCGTCTGAGGGACGAAAAGTATTAAATGCTTGCGCATAAGCGAGAATAATTATTTATTAATAGAAATTAAAAGATGCAAAATATAAGGTCATATCGCAGACGTCATATAAGCCGTTGTGATTGTTAGTATGCCTTTTAGAAAAAAAATACTTCGATACAACAAGGATTCGGTGTCTACCCTTTGATGCAAACAAATGATAATTCGTCCTTTTTAAGCGTTATATTTTGGCACGCACACTCGCGAGCGAAATCAATTTTATACGACATTTGAAATGCTAAATATTATAGGGCACATGTCAGATGGCACATAAGCCGTCGTTGTTGTTTTTATGCTCTTTCTGTAAAGCACATACTAACCCTGTAAGCCTTCGTTATGCGCATTTCAATGCAATCATTGATATTTTGCCCCTTTTATAAATTATATTTTGTGGTAAAGTTCAATTAGTCTCCCATGCTATTGCGTGTTGTCGCAGACGGATATCATGATATTCGCAAATCAAAAGATATCAAGAAACCAAGCCTTAGCATTTGCACGTAGTTTCCTTATTCCGATTTCACTAATGAATCAGAGATTAGTTTTAAGAAAAATAAGTAAAAAACGCAAAATGCCCTAAAACAACACTTATTATTTGAATAAATACGCTTTTCTTGCACGAATCATCTGGCAGTTTACGATGCTGACCTGGCTGCAACACTCGATTTTAACCCAGCTCTTCTAATTTTCATTAACAAACTGTAGAAGAAAATATGATAATTTACGTTCATTGTCCCAGACTGTATGTGCAAGTAGTTAACCTACGAACCTATGTCTACACAGCGTCTTCAAATTTTATTTTCATCTTCACATGCTCAGATAGTTTGGTCTTTTACCATCGCAATCGTGATATATTTGGTGACATAAACTTTGCCAAGCCACCACAAACTATTATAAAACATACATGCTGAGTAAGCCCGCTTAGCGATTTAGGAGATAAGTCTGTCAAACAAATGACACGACCGACCTCCTGCTTGACCTCCTCCTGTTTTTACTTATAAAACGCAGTGCTTGACTTGAATACGTTCAAAATAAATTCCGTTTATCGTTGGAAGCGGTCGGCAATTAGTTTGAGTAGTAAATTCCATAATAAACTTGATAAGTACCGATACAGACGCGTTCATGATGCCACAGTTAGTAGTTTGTTATATCGCATAATTGTCACTTGTTTAAGAAAGATCAGATCATGAGTTTGCACCAGCTGTTTCTAAAACATATATTTATTTCCGTGGTTTAATTGTTAAACCTTGATTTATTTTATATTCTCTTTAGCAGAAATCAAAATGAAAAAAGGCAAATAAATACGCAACAGTTGGAAAATTAAGCCCATTATTACAGCGACCACATTGCCTCACATGCTTGAAGTAGAAAAGGTAGTTAGACCAGGCAAGATGTATTTGAAAATATAAATGAAAATATTCGTAAACTACAAAATAATTTTAAAAATACTCCCGAAGGTTACAATTTTACGACACTGTTCTACCTTTAGTACACTATCGGAATATTTGAATTAATCTTTTTTAATGCAGCCATTAAATATTCATTAAATTTTGCCTTGATTGCTCCTCCAAATGAAAATGTATGATCATAGATTTCGTCACCCCCGACTCTTCTTGCAGAAACGAACTCGAGTTGACAGTTCCTTTCTGGCTTATGCCTGTACGTCGACCCAGAAACATCAAAGCTCACCGCCGCTTGTCCGAGTTTATGTTTATGACCGCGCGACAAATGCGGGAAACTGACCTATGCAAACGACCGTTAATTTAATCGTGCCGCAAAATTCGTTAATGCGATATTACCATTTGATAGACCTCTGAGATCACAACGTACCTTTTGCATGTACACATTGACCGCAAGACGCATATTTCGACAGTCAAATCTCAGTATATCCGCGTTGTAAATCACATGACAACCCGTTAGTCGCTGAAGGCGTCCGAGCTCAATGGTCAGAGAGGCCCCGTGCTCGTCAAACAGAAATGATTCGAATTGCTTTTTCAGAAGGGCGAAACTACACCGGAGGAATTCATGCATCTTTACGATTTCCTGTTCGAAAAAGATTTTGAAAAATTATATCAAATGTGCCATACGATCGAGCAAAGACGTGCCAGAATTTATTGCTCAATTTCGGATTGCCTAAGGTGGTACAAAAATATGCGCACACCTAAAACGTGTCGCTGTGGCTCTCTGCGAACTGATTGAATGTATGTCCGCGAAGCAATTTAAAAGATGAAATTTTGAAGCGAACAGTGATACCAATCCTAACATTTTTCCTATGTTTCAACGCAGATAAGATGCCAAAACCTACAGAAGTCTATTTTAGTGGCGGAAATTTGTTATTTGCATTTAAGCGCATATTTCCACGCATGTCGTTCCACAGTGTTTGCTTCAATTAGAAGAATAAAAAAACCGCCAGTAAAATTAAGCATACATTAATATTCCACTAAGGTTTTCAACGTGTCTCGTCATCACAGATGTGTATTAAATAAACAAGGAAAACGTAAGGTAAATAACTGCATCTAAAAATCATTAACGACGCTGCAGAAATTGAACGAACTGGAGACACGAGAGAATAGAAAAATAACAACAGTGATTTAATGTTTACAGCTGACTCACTCTCGATGGCATGCACGCCAAAATTGATTTGGTGAAACAAAACAAGACTGGAAACAATGTAAGACTTCTCATCCGTCAGCAGTTGTCTCCAAGAATTAAGCAAAGTCCTTAAATGAAATATGTGTCAGTAACTTTTTTAAATCGCTCACGTGCTTTCAAAATCAACACAAAAGCGGTTTGCCCTTTTTTAATACTACCACGTACACGTACCGCACAATGCTTGGCAACTTCTTGTGATTGGATGACAATTGTGCTTACATTTAATCACCATCTGCATTCATGTGTCCCAATTTTGAGACTTTAAGGCCAGCCAAACCTAATTTTGCAATTGGATGGCGCCTGTCGTTGAAAACGCGATAGTTAGGAAGGCGTTTACCTGCATCGACTTATTTTTTCTTTTTGACGATGGCTGGCTTAACGCCTGTCAATGCGATAATTGGCACAGACTGAATAATATTACCGACAAAAGCAGGGGAGACTGGATGGTCATTAATCGCTTACTAGCCGTCGTCGGCCAGTCATATCCAACCACAATGTATAATACCTGTGGCTCGATCCCGCGACCTGTTTGCGAGAAGGTCAACGTCTCCATCCGCGTAGCCAGGGACCCGTTACCCTGTCCGTTGCGATCGGATATATTAGTGGTAGAAGGGCGCTTACCGATCGTTTCTACGGAAATTACTTGTCCCGTTGTGACTTAGGGGCTCTATCTAGAGCCCAGCCAACAACTGCCCAGCGGCGAATGATAAAGGGTGGCTTTCTTGATAAATCCATCGAGCGTATATCATGCGCCGCTGTGCGGCTACTGGTTTGACTCAAGTGAGAATGACGTTAGACAAATTGCGACGGCTGAATTCCTGAAAAATGATCGGTGAACGCCATTCTGCCATTTGACCTGCACTTTCGAATTCAGCGGCATGACGTACATGATTTAAAACGATTTCCGACATTAAACAAGTTTTCTGACTCTCTCAAAACGCGCGAGGGAGTTTTTCCTGTAAAATGCCAATTGCCCGGTTCTGTAGCCCGTCTTCGTGCTCATGTATCAAGTAAAGGGATGAACGATTAGAAGCGGGTTCGCAAAAACATTATTCTCAGACTTTAAATTAGTAGTCTAAAAGCAGGTAAGTTCCAAATATTCAATCAACGTGGAAATTTTTTCATGACTGCTAACCCCACGCCCATTTCAAAAGTCAACCTCAGTTTTTAAAGTTCGATATATTTCCTGATATATATTTTGCAATACGGTGGCTACTACTGACATTCTTTTGTCAGTGTTTATCATTTTTCTCCGCTTAACAACACGCATAATTTTAGTAAATGGGTTAAGCGTAAATACCGGAAGCGTCAAAATATTTCGAAAATCGTATTTAGCAGTGAGAATACATGTAGTGCAATGCGGAGCTCTAACACATACTATCAGGTAAGTCCTCAATTGACCTGCAATTCTAAAGTGTAAATAAAATTAATATTTATTGATATATCATTTGCAGTACAAAAAACCTACAGCAAAACGTAAAGAACGTGCTTGATGATCAATATCCATTGGTGTTCACTTGTGAAATAAAATCTTATAGTTGTTTCGTGGCATCAACGGGGCGCGTATATTTCACAAGAAAACCGGCATGCTATAACGCGGAGGTATCCGATCTTAGCAGTGGCCTTGTAATTAGATCGGGCGCAGCTTGACAGGTAAGTGTATTGGTGCATTCGTGTCCGTTTCAAGGCAATCCAATAGATAATTGTCCGTCATGAAGAACGGCAAGATGGCCGGCAGTTAAATAAGGTCACGAAGAAATCTCGTGGCTCAGCAATGCTGGAATGACCTTTGCTCGCATTCCGACGGAGAAATCTGAGATCCTGAAGCTCTGGACTGAAATCATCAGTATCGGCTGTAACCGTCAATCCACTATCCCCCATGCCACCATCCATCAGTTCCACCTGCTGGGAGCGATCAATAAGCTGTACCCCTCGATTCAATTGCCAGAAGCAATTGGAACGATCGTACCACAGTTCCAATGGATAGCACCGTGATATGGACACAAATATATCTTTATATGCAACAATGTCAAGAAGATCGTTGCACAAGCGTCCCAATTAACGTACGAACCCATATGGCCTGCAAAATACCAGGATGGTTTCCGCCGATGCCGCAGAACAACAGACTAGCAACTTCAAGATAATGTAAACAAGTTCATATTCAACTCCATATTCCCATCTTTGACCTGACGAAGGCAGACTATACGGTTAACTGAATAAATTGTGTAAAATTTTTTTTGTCCTAAACGACTCGTGCACAGGGCGCGTCCGTTACCTAAAGGCATGATCTTAGGAGCATTTGAAGCGGCTAATGGAACGAAAGCAGTGAAGCATGCCTTCTCCTTTTTTCCTCAGACCGGAAAGGCCATTTCTGACATATCTGCATCATCAGCCACCCACAAGCAACCACATTTATCGCCTTGGGACATGGAATCGCGACCTGTTGGTTGAACGTTTCATAACGTAGACAACAAATTCCAGGCTAGGTTTCCATAAACCTGGTTCTGCGTATGCCAGGTAATAGGCGTTTTGGGCAGATTCAAATAACAAAATTAAGCCAGTTTTTATAACCTTAGTTTCGATGCTAATAAAGCGCAGGATGGTGTATGACAATAAAAGTAGTTAGAAGCTGCATCAAACGATTGAATAAATTAGTATTGGGTATACTGACGTCAAGGTCTTAAAAATAAATTACTTAAATGCCGAAGAAATTATTTGATCGAGCACTACTTTTGGCTTTTCATGGGAATATTTTCTTTGAAATCTAGGATTAACTGCCGACTCGGTCGCCTGAAACCGTTTTATAGTGACCTTAGAAAATACCATGTGAGACGAATAAAATTTGACACAATTTCGTAGGAAAAGTATTTACACAGGCAAACTGGACTATCATTGTGACATCTTAATGTTTTCTTCCTATATCGCTTGTTCGAAAATAGAAAATCCAAATGCGTATCAAATGTTCTGGCCTCGTGCGTAGCACAGTGCGGGACGATTAAGTGACGCTTAAGTGCACCTGTGAAAAAAATTGTCACCGAATAAAAGAAGAAAATATTTGAGGATGTTAAAAATAAAATAAATGGTAGGCAGCTGCATAAGCATATAAATAACGATTAATTATTTTGATAGATCCGGTCTGGGACACTTAATGTGGAATAAGATGTGTTTGCCCTTACATAGCTAAAAGTGAAAGAACTAACTTGTTTGGCCACATCCGCGGCCTTTATTAAGTGTAAACGTCTCAAGTTAATTACAGGAAATCCTTATTGCATGTTTGCGTTAACATATGGAAACCAGTAAGTCACCGCGTTCTTCCGTTTGAGAATAACGGAACAATCGAGACATAGGTACTGCGTGTAAAACAGTATAACATCGATTTCTTTTGAAACCCTACTGCGCAAATCAAATGCTTGCTGCAAAATGTGACAATAAAAAGTTATGCAACTAATTATAAAAAAGAAATAATGATCAATACTTGTGTTCCTCTTAATTGAACCTGTGCAAAAATATCCTACGTGATTTCGTGGCTCTTTTTGGTGTGTATAAAACTGCGTAGGCAGACCATTATAAATATTTTTACCGTGACTGTTTCCGACCAAGCACGACTTTGATCTTCTTGTCGAAAACCTTGAATTACTTGCTGAAAACCTCTCTGTATTGGTATTATTTTAAAGTCGGCAACTTGAGCCTCATATAACCGAAAGCATAATTACAATGACCGTTATGAAATGAATCGCCAAACTATGCGCTGTAGCTAACAGGCGCATGGAACGAATTCATCCATTTCCATCCATTTTCCCACTTCCCCTTAGAAGACGCCTCTCGACTCCATGCCTACTCGTCTGGTCCTATTTGAACTGGCCTTTGTTTTGTTCGCAACACATAGGTCAGTATAGGTCAGTATATTTTAAGGGTAATTGGCAATGCCTTTAAAAACCCTATTGTAAAGGGTACATGCCATATGTAACTTTAAATAAACACAGTACTAAAAGTTTGTCAGTAATATATACACATAACAGAATATTGTCCAATGAAACTGCAGAACCGAAACTCAGACACATTCAGTTGTAGATGATATCGTTAAAATGCAATGACAGTCATTCGCATTAGCGGTAGGTGTATGCAAGGCGTTGGTTTGGCACCACAGAGCTGTTCTGTTCAAACAAGCGGTATTGTCCAAGCAAATATACATCTTGTCTTTGCTTGAACTTCTCCGTGGAATCCGCCATTATAACGTCCTCGGAAAGCCCGTTCCAGGCACCGACGACTCGCTGTGAAAAACAGAATCTTCGAACGTCCAGGCGGCATCGGGATTCTCTAAGTTTTATGGAGTTCCCACGCAGGTTTGTTGTTGTGGCCAGGGTGTGGGATACGTCCAGGTGTAGGGTACAGTCCCGGTCCCTTAATATCCGATAGGCCTGTATGAGATCACCTCGAACCTGCCTGTACTTAAGAGGAAAGAGTTTAAGTTCACTAAGTCGGCAGTTGTAAGGTAAAGTCCTGAGGCCTTTCACAACTTTTGTTGCTCTCCTCTGAACTCTTTCTAGTAACTTATAGTCATTTTTATCCACGGGCGCCACGCTTGGATTCCATATTCCAGGTGCGAACGAATGAATGCTCCATATACGTTTCCAAATAACTCTTTATCTATGTCTATGAAAGTTCGTTTAATGGCAAAGAGAACACTAGTTGCCGTTTTGGCCGCCCTAACACACTAAGTGGAAGGCTTAAGAGTCGACAAAATGCTGATCCCACGATCTTTTTGTTGGGTCACATTTGAAAGACACCTTCCACCAAGCAGTTAATGGTGATCCTCTCCGTCGGCTCTTCCAGCTGTTTTAAGTCGGAGCGTGACGCTCTTTTCAAAGTTAAACTTCAACTGCCATTTCTCAGACCACTTGCATAGGCGGTTTAGTCCTTCTTGCAGCGCCAGTTCATCATTTTCACCGTTGATCGCTCGAAATAACTTGATGTCATCGGCAAACATGACTCCATTGCAGTCCAGTCCATTCATACAGTCGTTGACATGAATTAAAAATAGTACTGGTCCGAGTACAGAGCCCTGGGGAACTCCACTCACGAATGGCACTGGCGATGACTTCGCACCACCAATACACACATATTGTGATCGACCAGTCAGAAAGTCCTTTACCCAGTTTAAAAGGTTTCCTCTTATCCCTGACTCTCCGACCTTGTAAAGTAACCGGTGGTGTGGAACACTGTCAAAGGCTTTCTTGAAATCAATGTAAACGATTTTGACATTTGTTCCTGCGTTTAACGAGCGAGACCGATGTTCCGTTGAATAAAGCATATTAGTTACGCAGGAGTGATTTCGTCGAAAGCCATGTTGAGAACTAGCAATGCAATTATTTTCTACAAGGAACTTCATTATGAATTGTTTGACTATTCTCTCCATGACTTTGCAACAAATGCACGTTAGGCTCACCGGCCGATAGTTGTTTGTACTTGTTCTAGATCCACCCTTGTCAATGGGGTATATGTTCGCCACTTTCCAATTAGAGGGGGGAATGCGTCGGTCAAAGGACGACCTGAAGATGTGTAAAAGCGGTCTGGCGAGTTCGCAAGCCAACTCCTTTAGAACTTTTGCCGGAATTTGGTCGGGACCCGGAGACTTACCCTCTTTAAGCGCTAGAAGTTCCTTCCTGACATTTTCTTCTGTGAAGACGATGTTTTCTATTATTTCGTTGGTTGTCCCAGCAGCCAATCCAGCCTCGTCAAAGTCCGTTACATCAGTGAAAACAGATACGAAAAACCAGCTTAGAGTTTCTGCCTTAGCGTCATTTTCGATTATATCCTCATTGTTTTCTCTTTTCAACACTAAGATCGTCTCCTTGTTCTTTAACCTACTGTTGATGTAACTGAAGAGCACTTTTAGCTTATCGACGGCCCGTTGCATAACTCGCGTTTCATACTCCTTTCGCGACCTGCGGATATCCGATCTTACCTCGTTTCGCTTTCGCCGAAACTGCTCGTAATGAGATGGTTGTTTTGTTGTTGTATACCTTCTCCATAGTTTGTTTTTCCGGTTTACTTCTTTCTTTATATCCCGCGTTATCCAGGCAGGAGGAATAGTCTTTCTGACTCTCTTTGTTGGACAGTTCCGATTCATGATGTCTGTTAAAACTCCTTTGGGAGTGTTCCAATCAACGTCCGGATGTCCGGAAAAAACATCATTCCAGTCCACTGCTGATAATTCCCTTCTCAAGGCGGCAAAATCGCCTCGCCAGAAATTCAGCCGGGGCTTCAGTCGTTTTCACTTGTTGGCTGCATAGGCGGTATTCCCAAAACAGCATGACATGGTCACTCTTACCCAGCGGTGTTATGGACCTAAGTTCGCCAGTGCTAATTGGGACTTTTTTAAGGACAAGGTCCAGACAATTTGCTCTTTGATCCGCTCTGATCCTGGTTGGGAACGTGACGTTTTGTACCAGAAAGAGATTAGCCGTGAGTTTCAAGAGCCTGGAATCAAACGAATTTCGCGGACCGTTTAATAATAAATTGTTCCAGTCAACCATGGGTGCGTTGAAGTCTCCGGTTATCAGTAATTCTTGGTTTTGTGACACCTCCTTAAATAATCCCAGCATCGCCTCGTCAAACTTAGCAGTTTGATTGGGCGACCTATATACGGCAGGAAATTCCAATATGGTGAGCCACGCATCCGCAGTTTTAACCAAATTGCTTCACAGTCGCGGGAGCAATCGGTTTTGTGTTCCGCCGGAATGATTCCTCTCTTGACGCAGACTGCTATTCCCCCCCTTTTTTATTCACTCTGTTCAGACGAAAACGTTGGTAATCATCGAGTGTAATTTCGGCATCCAAGACTTCGGTCTGGAACCAAGTCTCTGTGATAGAAATGACATCCGGCTGCGTATCTGTTATCCACACTTCCAGTTCATCTAGCTTCTGGAACAAATTCTGAGCATTTGCATAAACAAACCGGAGCTTAGCCCGGGCAGATTCACGAACGATTTTTGGGTCAAAGGTGCTGGATATTTCGTGCGAGTTTTCGGGTCTATCGTCCCCTTCCGAGTCTAATGGTGTTTGATTGGACTGGATGTTAGTGTGTTGGTCGTCGTTGTCAGATAGTTGCCTTCTTTCCTTATTATCTGGTTGTTCGTTATGCTCAGTGTTATTGGTTGTCTCCAGAGGAATGAGCTCCGAACATTTACTATTTTCCCATTCAATATTCTTAGTTTCCTCTCGCCAGAATTGTATCTTCTGAGGAATTCGGTCTTCAACTCCCTCAATTTCTCTCGTTCGGCCGGTGAGAAATCCGGCTGAAAAAAATTGTCGGGTGGGCATCTCGCAATGCTGTTTTCCTGTTCAGCAGTAATAGACCTACTTCCTCACTTTCGAGAATGATTTTTAATGGCCTATGATGGTCCGGCTCGCCCTTCAAAACCTTAACTGGTCCTATTCTGAAAGCCTTTAATACGGTGATGTTATCGTTCTCTCGTAATATGCGTTTGAGGTAATGCTGGAATAATTCTATATCGTAGTTTATTCTGTTCTTTGGGATGTCTGAAGAAGACTCAGGCATACCCTTTACGATGATGCATTTATTGCGATCAATAGGGCGCTGTCGTTTGTTTTTGTACGCAGAGTCTGCATTGAAAAAATTCGTGTTGTCCTCAATGTCCAATTCAGAGACAGCTGTCATGGTATAGCTACCACAGGGTTCCTCGTTTATCGAGGCGTCTTGCTCATGTGGTACCTATTTTGGCAGTGAGGGATTTGCTTGCATTCTGTGTGGATTCTGCTCTTCCTTGCTGACGCTCTGACATACTTGGTCTTTTCGGGATGCTTTAAGACGTCTTCTGGTTTTTTGGTGTGCCCTTCGATTATTTTGCGCTCGCACATGAGACAGGGTCTCGGTTGTGATTGAGTCCGTAGACGGGCTGTCTGCTTTTTCAGGGGCCAATTCAGTTACTGAAGTCGTACTGGCCGTGTTTCTGGTCATCATCTGAACTTCCGACATCGCCATCTTTCTCCTTTCGGGCGAATAGTGAGGAAGTTTCATCAGCTTCTCCATCTTAATTCTTAGATTCCTAATATCCTTCCCCATCTCCAAGATTTTTTGAAGAAGCCTAAAACATGACGCGCAGGCTTCGTCCTCGTATTTACCATCGAATACAGTTATTGGATTCCTTGCGCGTTTGGCGGGTGGTGATTTGACAGCAGAAGACTTATCGCAGAAGTCATTTACACAGCGGCTTTTGGTTACTTTATCATTTTTGTCAAGCTGCCGGCCGCGCGTCAATGGTGAAGTGGTATCCACAATTGCGCTGACACTCTCTTGCCCAGGTTCGAACCCGTCGCGGGGCGGGTTTTTTGCCCAATGTCTGGAGAACCCTGGATCGACTACCATTGTTAAGCAAATAAACTTGAAACGTTTGTAAAGGTAAGGAAACAATTTTTAGCGAGACCAACGGTATGAAGTAAATAACAAACGACTCAGCCGTTCTTGTATTTGGAGAATATCGCGGCTCGATCGTCAGAGATGTGGTCGGAAGGAGATAGGTTTTCCGGACGAAACTCCCGTTGCAATTCTGTGAGAATCGTGATATTGCTATGAAGAATTAACTTGTTAAATCCAACAGGCCGTCAGGTTGTTCAGCATTCAGAAGACTCGGAAGAAGGGAAATCCCTCGGAGGTCGAAAAATTCAAACCGAATTCAAATGACTAATATGAACCGTGCATTTTAATTACGCTGCCAAATTTTGGGCAGGATGCGGTATACATTGCTGTTGACCATCATTCGAGCACCTGTCAGTCTCGACATACGTGCTAGGCTGGAAGAACCAACAGCAAACACTGATCAGTCCGACGACTGACGTGGGCGCGGAGGAGGACGAAGGACATACTGTGCTGGCCACAACCAAGTCGGCAGAGAAGAGAACAATGGCAACGCATGCTTGCTTTTTTGTCACCATTTGGGACGTAAACGTTTACCCGTAGCAAACGGGTAATTAAGATTCCGTGCGTTTAGCGCGCCCTAATGAAGGGCTGGCGGCGAAACTCATTAACTCATGATCAAGAGAAGCAACAATTGCAGTGCTCTGATGATGAAGATTGGGAAGGTTCAGCCTGCGACAATCCTGATACATACAGCTGTCTGCTCAGGCAGGATTTTTAAGCGATCAATATGGAATCTACAAGATGACTATCAGACGCAATTAGTATCCATACTGGCAGGTTTATACAATTAGTTTATCTCATTTTTGAAACACAAGGCACCATTTTTTGAAGTTCAACCAACGTCGGCAAGGATCATGCTTGAAAGGAGCCAACGCTCTAACCAATCGAGACAAGTTTTAAGATCGGCTTTTGTGTGTCTAAATCTCACCGGGGTCATAAAGTGACTCAGAGTTACGTCAAAATAAATCATTTAAAATCGGCCAAAATAATCTATAAAATGAGCTCTGAAGTTATCTTGCAAATTAAATTTACTAACAAAAGAAAGACAAATATATGTACACGGGCAATAAAGATAATTACCCAAAATCGTAGACCGAAATATCGAGATTTTATCTGTTTTTAAAAGTACAATGATGGTTAAAGTGTAGAAAACGTTTTCCAGCTTGTGTCAGTAACAAATAACCCTTTTATATATGTACATTTGTTTAAGAATGTTTACTTAATAGAAGCTAAGAGCCGAGTCCCAGGAAGTAGTCTTGAAGAAGGAGACACGATCGCCGGGACAAGAGCTTTATTAGCCTGACGTTTCGGATTCCTACTCGAATCCATCATCAGAGACAAAAAACAGAAACGGGTGGTTGTTGCACAAGGGGCTGCGGCATTTATAGGATGCAGCAGCCATGCTACAGCATACCTATGAAAGTTCACGGCTTCCCCCTTCATCCGGGATTGTCACACTTGGTGTGATCATTGCTTGATGGCCGACATTCGAGTCGATAATTGCAGCAATTTCATCACGTGCGTTGGATGTTGGCGTGATGATTGCTCGACCATCTGACGCGTTGACCCGGGTGTTGGGAAGAATGTTCACCAGTGCCCTCCCCGCGTGGCCAATTACTCCGCCTAGACAAAGTCTCAGCACGCTGTATTGAATGGGAAGATCGTTGCACTTGTTGATGGACTGGGGGGAGGTAAACCATGATTCCAGTAGCTCCCGGCTCACTCGGTTGTCACCTCTCGCGAGAATTTCGGCCTCATAGAATTTAAATGTGTGACCGGATCTCGTCAAATGAGCCGCAACTTGAGAGCTGGCGTCATTTCTGCGCACTGCTGCCGCGTGTTCGGCCATTCTCTTTCGGAGCTGTCTTCCGGTTTCTCCGACGTAGTTGCTTTGTCCGCAACTGCACCAGATCCGATTAACGACCCCAGACGTTTTTAGCCGTGGCAGTGGGTCTTTCGGTTTCATGATCAGACGCCTGATGGTTGCCTCCGGTCTGTGTGCCACTCCAAACCCAAGTGATGAGAGAAGGCGGCCGACAGCTTCCGAAACGTTCTTGACATACGGAAGTGCCCGCCAAGACTTGGTGTCCGTGCGGTTAGGCCTTTCGTCCCTTTTGCGTATGCACCGATCGACGAAGTTGCGCGGGTAGCCATTGGCTTTGAAGACCCGTCGGAGGTATTGTAGTGCGGCAATTCTGTCTTTCGGCTCGCTGCAGTGCGTTTCGACACGCCCATAGAGTGTCCTTACACAACTGCGTTTGTGGCTGATTGGGTGGTTACTGTTGAAGTTCAGTACTTGCATCGTATTTGTCGCTTTCCTGAACACTTTGGTCTTTAGTCCACCACAATCTTTGCGGCATACGAGGACATCCAGGAAGGCCAGCTGGTTGTTCTCTTCCTCCTCCATCGTAAATTGAATGTCCGGGAAGACGGCGTTGAGATGTTCTTGGAATGTCAACACCTGATCCCGTTCGATGACGACGAAGGTATCATCCACATACCGGGCCCAGAATTTCAGTCTGTGGTGTTGGAAGACCAGCGACTCTAACCGTTGCAGGACCGCCTCGGCGATGAATCCCGAAATCGGCGAACCCATTGGTGTGCCCTTCACCTGCTCGTAGATTGTCCCGTCGAACGTGAAGTACGTCCTGAGACAGAGCTTCAGGAGCTGCAGAATTTGGGCGTGTCCAAGATGGTTCTCCGTCAGGCTAATAAAGCTCTTGTCCCGGCGATCGTGTCTCCTTCTTCAATGTTTACTTAAATATACAAATTTATTAATCAATGCAGCGGATTAGGTGGTTGTCGATTTATTTCAATTCCTCTCAATTTTCCATATTTTTTAGAGACCTCAGCGTTGTGGATTATTCGACCCTTTTGCGTGGTAATCACGAATGTTGTGTTTTCTGCCCGACAATCCCCTAGGCAAAAATCTCGAATGCACAACCGGCCATTTATTGGGCCACATACATGATCAGACATTTCACGCATGCTCGATAACGTGTTACACGTTGATTAGTTGCCTGATCTTACATGTGCTTTTTGCGTTCGGTATGGTCTTATGTGTCGTGGGTGGCAACGTCACCTTTAAGCCGTAGACGGTTAGACAACTTTGCTTCCACATACCCAAAACACCTACCACATTTGAACATTGGATCTGGCATATCGTCCTTCTCTGGCGCGAGATGCAATCCCCTGGAGGTTGTATGTGTTTGTGGCTCCTACGGACGGCGGATGACTTGGCTTGGAAACAGTCGTCAAATCCTTTTCGTTGTGATATGGGCAATGCTATGATGCCCAGCAGGCAAGCAACATAAGAATTTCTGCTTATATTTGGCTAGAATCAGTATTCGAATATATTATGTTGTACAGCTTAGCATGAAGCAAAATGTAAGTTTTCGACTTTCAGAAAACCTTGTAAATTTGTTGACATTGTCCACTGTCCACGCCACATTGGTCTCGGTATATGCGTATCTACGACAGCAGAAATGACCGCAGTCTTGATACACCCAGCACCTCTTGAACATCTGCCATGCCTAAATCAACACACACACACCCCACCGCACAGCTCAGCCACCGTCATCAGCTACACTACATTTTTCACCCACAACGCCTAGCTCAACCGAATTCGCGTAGTACATTGATCTCACCATCAACAACACGACAGCTGCCACCATCTCGGAAACCGACACTGACACCGCCGACTTCTCCTGCCCATACTACCCCCGTACATTCATCTCACACATCGAACTGGTCGGTCCATCGCCCAGAGACTGGCGAAGCAGTGCCCGGAGCACCCACTTACATAAGACGCATCCGCCTTTACTGCCCTCACTAAAGATGCGCATTCACCAACCACATGGACCTCAAAGACCATATGCAGAGTCACGGACTCTGCGGTAGACAACAGCCGGCGGCAGCACGCATCCAACACTTGAATCACACCACATCATCAAATACGAGCATCCACCTGACAACTCTCACACAAGTGGCATCTGTGCGTATCGGCTCCATCTGCATGTGGCTCCTCTGCTACATGCTGCGCGTGAAATCCTAACAGCTTTCTCCAATTCTTCAACGCAACCCAATAAATCCGGGCAGCCAATAAGACGCTGAAGGCCCGGAAGACTTTTTACGTAGAGAACAGTCGTTATTTGTACTAAAACGCATATTTTTCCGCAGTGTGCGCTTTTATTGAAAGAGTTGAAATGACACCAGTAAAGTGAAACACGCATTATTATTCTACTTAGTTCTTCGACGTGGCTCCTAAACAAAGCTGTGTATTTAATAAGCTGGGATAACTTGAGAAAAATTATTACAAGTCACATTTACTAACGACACTTCCGAAATTGAATTAAATGGAGGTACAAATGCATAGAAGAATAATGTCTGACTCTCGCTGAAGTGCACACTAAGTATAATTTCGTTAAACATAGAAAGACTGGAAATAATGTAGCAATTCTCATCAGTCAGCAGTTGTCGCCGAAAATAAAAAATAATCCTTGGTAAAATATAGCTCAATATCTGTGTTCAATAGCTCACACGCTGTTTGCCAGCTTTAATTGTCCGTCATACACCGACTGGTCAATGCTTTGCTAATTCCCCTGTTTGGTTAGCGATTGTGCACGCATTTAATGATCGTCTGTATTCCCGTGACCCAACGCAGAGACCACTTTCGTAATTTTGCAATTGGACGGAGATTTTCGTTGAAAGGCCGATATTCACAAAGCCGTTAAAATCCAACAACTTATTTTACCTACCTGGAAGTTGCTGTCTTATTGCGGGATTTGACAGAGACTTACATTCAGCGTTATGACTTACAGGACTTAAACAACTTCCGAAATTTAGCATTGCAAGTGATGCCCTCAAAACCCCGAGTGAGATTTTCGGAAACAATGCGATCTGTCTGACGTAGAGGCTTGTGTGCGGGCTCCAAGGTCTAGTTGTTGTGTTAAAATGAAGCGCTGCTGTTCAAAAATGATTCTCACATTTTGATAAGAAGTGCAAAAGCATGGAAGTGACAGACAAGGGCATCCTTTACTGCAAACAGGGAAATGTGTGCTAAAATCATTTGTCCTGGACGATTCGTGCACACGACGCGTCAGTTCCATGTTGGCATAATGACGTGCGCCAGGGACGACAGGGTGATCTAGGAAGCATTCACAATGACTAATGGACTGAAACGAACGAAGCGTGGTGTCTCTATTTACCTTAGACTTAAAAGGCCATCTATAGTTTACTGAAATTATCAGCAATCCGTACTCAACCCCTTTTATTCTCTGCTTCCTCAGAATATGAAGCCGTTACCGGCTGGTTTGATGTTTAAAACCATGACCAGCGAAGTTTATGCTCAGTTTCCATACACCTGGCGTTGCGTACCCCCGGCTGATAATGGCCCATTCGCGAAAAAACTGACTTCCAGTCTCCCTTTCCTATGTCAGTAACTAGGTCTTAATTTACATTCAAATAGCAGAATGTGGACAGTTTAGAATCTCAGTGATTTCGGTGGGATTTTGTTCCATGCCAAAAAATGAAAGGCCTGAAAACAGCCGACATCCTAACAACATGAGCCAAGAGGCTCAACAAAACAGTGAGTTCAGTCACGTCGGACCCAAGATACTTGCTAAGTCTACACTAACTTATGTCTTTCAGGAAAACAACTTTACTGACTATCTGTTCTGTTTACCATGGACGATAAGATGCACATTGAGCGATCTTCATCTGTGGCAAATGTCGTGCTTTAGAATATCGCTCTAAATTATCATATGCAAATATTTAGCAGACCGAATATTCAAGTCATCGCCACAGAATTAAGAACAAGCTCTATGACATATTATCTCACAATGAATCCCGCGTATGCTGTGCTGATTCAAGAAGATACCAAAACGAACAACGGCAGTCTTCGTGTGAGCTGACTAAAATCCGCACCTGCTTTCACGTGAGCGCATACTAAAAATGGCAAACCTGTGTTTCGACAACGATATTTACTCATATGGAGCTGGCAAGGGTTGCGGTTCACCAGTAGGCCCATCGACTATTAAAGTAAAAATTTCAAAAAGATTGGGTACAAGCATATTAGAAACTATTACCCATATTCTCTCACTGATTGCTTTAATTTCAAAAAAAACATCTTATACGAGTAAACGAATTTTTTTTGGATCCCTGCGTTTCAATTGCAGCAAAAGTAATCGCTCACTCTAGATAGCAATATTCAGACGGGCCTAAATTAGAATCCTTGGGGCTTATTGAAATGTGTGTACATAAACGCAACACGCGGTCTGTAGGTCACATCAACAGATGTAGTCGATCGTCTTCTCCTAAAAAACACCTGGTTCTCAGAGCATCGTATTTTTTTTTGAAAAGCAGTGGCATGTTTGGTGTTAAGAATGTGAATTAAAAAAAATTGCTGATCTGGCATTTTTAAAGTCGCAATAACGCCTTCTCGTTATTATATGTTCTAATGCTCCCGTATGTTCCTATCCTTTGCAAATATTTCCCGAAAACTTCAAGCATGAAGGACCGCCCGATAGCTTAGCAGTTGGATAAAAAAACGCTTTTTGTTTCCTTGTTTGAGTGATCAGCAAACTGCATCAGCGCATATTTAACGGTTTATGGAGTTGCCGATACAAGCAAAAATGCGAATTCCAGGGACTAGTTGATCAGAAGAAAAAGCGATCGCTGGAACAATGGCTTTATTCGCCTGACGTTTCGGATTCTCTCTTAAATCCATCATCAGAGACAGTTGCAGAAAAGGGTGGCTATTGTACAAGAAGTCGCACAGGAAGCCATTGTTCCAGCGATCGCTTCTTCTTCTGATTAACTAGTTCCTGGAACTCGCATTTTCGCTTGTATCGGCAATTTGTTTGGGCGCGCGCGCTCCGATCGGCCCGACGATGGGAAACGTTCGCCCTTCAAGAGGCCTCTACTTACGCGCAGATCCGGTTTCTGCATAGGTGTCTCGATAACAACGTGTTGCCGAAGTGTGTTTCATGGAGCTAGCGAGACGCGCAGTATTTCAGCACGGAAGACGTATGATCCGCGTGCTCCTTCAAGATTGCCATGCTAGACTACGCAAAAACCGTCAGAGAATTGACCAAGAAAAGGCCAGATGCTGCGAGTTCATGGGCGAGAACGGCACAAATCTGCTTCAGCAGAAAGTGACTGAACGATCACGCGAGCAGAGAGCGACACGCGATGCAGCACTGGGGAACAAATTCCACAAACTGCCTGATCTAACGTCATCCAGAAGCGGCACCCTGGTACACAACCTGTCGTCAAAGTAACTGACGAAGGAGCAAGCACAGGTTTTACGGCACGAAGCCTCATTCAACACAGCTGACGCGCAACCTGTCAACATGATTGCAGCAGTGGAATCGGTCATTAATCAGACGGAAGCGGCAAAGGAGACGAAGAACCTTATCAGACACCAAGTTAAGTCCCTCCTTATGACTCACAAGCCGCGCGAAGCACTCACAAAGGTCGAACGCGATGCACTAAGAGAACCCAAGGCCGACAAGGACATCGTCATTGTGCCCGCGGACAAGGGGCGTTCCACCGTCGTAATGGACAGAACAGCCTACCTTCAGAAGGCCAAAAACCTACTGGAGGATCGCCAGTTCTATGTCCCATGTGAAACCAACCCCATAAAAACGCTAACACGTGAAATTAATGCAACACTGTTGGCACTGGAGAACTCGGGTGCAATAACGGCGACCGACCGACGCATGGCGAGAGCCCAAGAAACGGCTTTGGCCCGATTCTATGGTCTACCAAAGGTGCACAAGGAGGGCGCTCCTCTCCGGCCCATTGTTTTGCTAAAAGGCACTCCAACGTACGGACTGGCAAGATGGCTGTTTCGACGCCTCAAATCTCTGACCGCTGATTCGGACACCACGGTCTTTTCGTCAACGCAATCCCTAGAGAAGCTTAAAGGAGTAAGTCTCTTGCCCAATGAAGTCATGGTATCTTTTGATGTCACGTCCGTCTTTTCTTCTATCCCCCAGAATCTGGCAATCGAGACCGTCCAGCTACTCCTACGAAACAAATACGATGAAACGGAGAATCGTCTCGGACATGCGCATGTCCTTCAGCTCCTAAAAATCTGTCTCAATACGTACTTCACGTTTGACGGAACAATCTACGAGCAAGTGAAGGGAACACCAATGGGCTCGCCGATTTCGGGATTTATCGCCGAGGCGGTGCTACAGCGGTTGGAGTCGCTGGTCTTCCAACACCACAGACCGAAATTCTGGGCTCGGTATGTGGACGATACCGTCATCGTCATCGAAAGTGATCAGGTGCTAACGTTCAAAGAACGTCTCAACAGCGTCTTCCCGGACATACAATTCACGATGGAGGAGGAAGAGAATAACCAGCTGGCATTCCTTGATGTCCTCGTCTGTCGCAAAGATTGTGACGGCCTAAAGACCAAAGTCTTCAGGAAAGCAACGAACACGACGCAAATTCTGAACTTCAACAGTAACCACCCAATCTGCCACAAACGCAGTTACGTAAGAACGCTATTTCGGCGTTTTGAGACGCACTGCAGTGAAGCGGAAGACAAGGTTGCTGAATCCCAATATCTTCGACGGGTTTTCCGAGAAAACGGTTACCCGCGCAACTTCGTCAACCAGTGCCTTCGCAAACGAGACGAGCGAAAAAATCGCGCCGACCCCAAATTCAGGCGAGCGATCCCGTACATCAAGAACGTCTCCGAGGCCGTTAGCCGCCTTCTTGCACCACTTGGGGTTGGAGTTGTTCACAGACCGGAGGCCGCCATGAGGCGTCAAGTGATGAGACCAAAAGACCCACTGCCACGGCAAGAAACATCTGAAGTCGTTTACCGGATCGGGTGCAGTTGCGGACAAAGCAACTACGTCGGAAAAACTGGAAGACTGCTCCAGACGCGAATCGCCGAACACGTGGCAGCTGTACTGAGAAATGACGCCAACTCTCAGGTCGCGGCCCATTCGACGAGACCCGGCCACGCACTCAAGTTTGATGAGGCCGAAATTCTCGCGAGAGGGGATAATCGCGTGAGCCGCGAGTTGCTTGAGTCATGGTTCACGGGACCTCAGTCTATCAACAAGTGCAACGACATCCCCACTCCATATTCTGTCCTGAGCCATAGACTGGCCAAAGCAATTGACCACTCGTGGAGCGCGCAAGCACGTAAGCCAGATGGCCGAGCAATCATCACGCCAGCATCCAACACGGGTGATGAGATGTCAGCAATTAACAACTTGCATGTCGGCCATCAAGCAATTAGCGCACCAGCGGGCAACAATCCTTGATGAAGGAAGCACGGTTAATTGCTGTAGGTTTATGGAGTATCTACGTTTTCGTTGGACTTGTTATTTGCGCATTTGTATTCGTGTACTGAGATTGAGGAGTAAGAGCAGATTGCTAAAATGCTCGTCCGTTCGTCTGGAGTTAACCTACTGTGGACCTTATATTGAGCAGTAAGATGCCAATCCGTGTACGTTGAAAACGATGCCACGCATAAATATTTGTCGCCAAAATGTCTTATAATTATACTCTAAAAAAAGTTATTCGTTTAAAAGATGTTTACTTGGGTAGGAACATGCACAAGTTTCCTGTCCGATATGGGCATTCCTTTCCCGTTAACGATGAGTTTACATGTTAAGTGAGTCTGCATAAACGGTCCAGAAGGCCATCGCTCAGGAAATAATGTTCATTATTCCACTAATCTGGAAAATAACCGCAGGAGACATCTTATTTTAAAATTCTGATAGATGTAAGCCACACATACTGTCTTCGCGAGCTGTAGGTTTAGGACAAGAAAATTTAGGATGAAGTCCCGCACTCAGGACATTCTACTGTCGTGGGATCTGCACCGTATATTTTCTTTACACAGGAGGTGAATATATTCGACGACTTACTGACTGGTTCCTACATATGTGACTTTCTGGAACCTGTCCCTCCCAGACGTGTTAATCAGCGAAATTAAGTGTATTTTTCATTGCTTTAGTCATAACTGCATATGCAGCAACATAGCTACGGAGAAGTAACATCTAATTAATCCAAGTAGTTTTGATACCTACAATCAAACAGTACGCACCCCGAACACCAATGCAAATAGTCGATCGTAATAAAAAGTTAAGTTTGAGCGAATGCGGTTTTTACATAAAATCAAGAAGACCTACATTTTATAGGTACAGTCATTGGGAGCCTATATTATGTCGTCGTACAGAAGAGCCGTCACCGTCAGGGACTTGCGCGTCTAATGCATTTAATCATTGAAAAAGCAAAAAAAAAAACAGTAAGATGATCTTGCTCGAGTTATGTTTTATCAGGATATTCAACACAATTTGGGTTTATTTACTGACTGTGTGCAATGATAAATATATAGAAGAAACTGCCACATTGCGGTGACATATTTCAACTCTCAGCTTCCATTATCGTAGAATGTGTTAAATAGATATTTCAAGGCGACATGTTTAACGTCTTTCAGCAAAGACCTATATTTTAACATATTCGGACAACTGTCGATATTAATAGCCATTGTGGACGTACTTTGCGCAACCAGACATGCGCTGGGCGCTATCCAGAAATTACTTGGCCTAAAAGTCAATGTTTGCCGGATTTAAATGATCGAAAGATGGTTGCGAAAAAACTGAATATATTTTTTACTACGTGGCCGGTTTATAGTTTCTTGAAATGTATGCAATTCGAACCTTAAAGTGTAACGAATGCTATTATAAGAAATTCTCTGTTTAAATAATTGACGATTCTATCGCAAAATTTGCAAAAACGTTATGACTGACTGTCACAGTGACATACACAGAGAAGTCATTGAAGGGTACGGCAGTGAGAACGTTATTCTGTTTATAGGTACTTTCGTTACAGAATGTGAAAAACGAACAATTTTGGAGTGCGTCGGCGTCTTCATATCCACAACCTTTTAGATCCATAATTGTAGGAAGATGCTAAAACAAAGATAGCCAAAACGGGTTGCATAATGTATGCATCTTTTAACTGCTGCGGATGTTTTGTTGAGCTTCATGCAACAGTGTGCTATAAAATGCGCCTTTATTATGATACGGCTACTTGAGTAAAGTCGTAGGGCTTGCTGTCTGGCGGGCTAATTACAAGATTTTTCATTTCTGTCAAATGCACTTGTAGCAAGCCAACTGTAAAATCCACACTTCCTATAAGAATATCATTCCCGTAGTATAAACATTTTGCATTACTTTTAATATCTCTGCTAATGCAAGCACATTCGACAGACAGGGCACACAAAGATATTTCCAACAGTAAGAGGAATGTAATGCGTTGCAGCGGAAAATGGAACTACTAGGGACGGATCTACTCGTCTACAAAAGTGCTAACAATTATTTAATGATTCTCATCTGTTTTGCAGTTAATAGTTGCTTTATAATTGACATCTGTTGAGGCTGATGCAAAATCATTAGCAGCTTGGCATTCCGTCTGTTAATATAGCACCCCATTTTTATTATTTTCATGAAGTTGAGATCATCCGAAGTGGTCGAATAATTGTCCCGCGTAAATGCTAAACGTTCGGTCATTGATTGACATAAATTCACAAAATTAATTTTGATAGGGCGAGCATTATCAGATATGGTATTCTTTGACGGATTTAAATTCTTCTAATGAGAAAATAATCCTTAACATGGGACGAACGCGGAGATGCTCTGTTACACCAACTTGGAAATATTATACAGGCGACTGCTTATGCACAACTGACGTGAAGACGTACAACTCTTCGTCGAATTCGTGTTTTGCTTAGTCGCAGTAGATCACTGTAAGGGGAAGCGTAGGCGCTGATAACGATAGGCTCAGGTTCATAGATGTTTTAACGGATTTTTTTGAAGATCTCGGCGTCTCAGTGGAATTCGAACCTACGCAGTAAAGGGAAGGCTTTAGTACAGCCAACGCTTTAACTACTTTAGCTACTAGGCCCAGCCGGACGACTCGAGTTTAATCACAATTGGGTCAAGTTACCCGCCCAACCTACTGCAACGTCTGGAATCCACCAAATCCGATACAGTAAGTTGACTGCCCAAGCAGGATTTCCTAAGTAATTCACCTAGAATCCACCAGATGACTACTAGGCTCACGTAATTCATTGATATTTTGGCAGATTTTGAATAATTCATATTGAACCAACTGTGAAAAGCTCAGCACCTCGGAGGAATTCGAATCCGCGCAGTAAGTGGAAGGCTTTAGTACAGCCAACGCTCTAACCACTTGATTTACGAGGCCCCACGGGAGACGCTCAACGCTCAAGTGGTTAGAACGTTGGCTATACAAAAGCCCTTTCCTTTCTGTTTGTGTTCAAATCCCACCGGGGCGTCGAGTTTTTCACAGTTGGGTCAATATGGATAGGCCCAGGGTCAACAGTTAGACGTCGATTTTCGCAGCAGCTAGGGCATTTGTCCTACGATGCCATAACGGCTTGCACCGCGTCGATCTTCCATCGGGCAACCGCTATAGAAGAGGTAGCGGCCGGCATCCACCATTTAAAGCTGACTCGTTTAATATATTTGCCATATCGCCATAAGTAACAATGTCTATTATATAGTTCGTCAACTCTCAACCAGCGAGCGTCTATCCCGCCGATGCCTCGAAACCATTATACTATACGAATGGTTGCCAATGATTTTTGGGCTACCAGTCTCGTTTTGTATGTTCTGTCGTTGAGCACATATTGCATATTAAAGCGTGTTTACATGGGACAAAAAGCTATTTTGGCGTACTATATTGCAGAAGAGGAAGTATATATTTAGGTTCGACTGACATTTTAGTTTATTATCATTTCGATAGTTGTAAAATAATTATAGTATCCACTTGGGTTCTGGGACTCCCATGGTTTTCAAATGCTAAGAAATTTTGTAGGGGTCCATGCTGGCTCAGCAGTGGGTTAGTTTTAACACATTCACCAGATATTTGTTTATGCAACCGTTCTATAAAAGGGACAATTTGAATTTGGGTAGAAGTCATACTCTCGGATTTCGAGGTACTAACTAGCAATACTAATCGTGGGAGGCTGTTTTGAATCCAGCCAGACATGAGGATGAATTTAAAAGTCCGAGTCAAATCCCGCATTAACGAGCATCAATTTAGCATCAACCTAGACTACGAAGTGAGTATGTGTCCTCAAACTACATTGCGGCTATCAACGTTTCCACAAAAAGCCCAAGCCACTTGGGGAAATTACGTCAGGCATGCTTTAAGGTGGCTAAGTCAGGCACGTCTAAGAGGGGATAGTGAAATTTGTGCGCAATCCTTATCCAGTCAGGTGCATTGAAAAGTCATTTTTGAAATCATGCACATTGGATGATGAAAAATGATCACATTTTTGAGGATGTCCCAAGAATGCTACACACGCAAGAGACTGGATACGGCTACTTTACAGTATTATAATAGCTGACACCCATCAATTTTAAAAGAGCATAGCTGAATGATGAGGAGTTTCACACTGTTTCTAGCTCTTTTTTGTTTTCCGCAACTGCTTTTAGCATGCAAGAAGGCAAGCGTGAGTAACTAGCAAATATAACAGCATAGAAGTGATTCATCTTGGCATTTAAATTTCCATTAACGACAAACGCTAGCATAAATTGTCTTACCAACATAAAATGTTTGTCTTTAAAGAATCGTTAAGCCTTTTAATATAAATAAATTTGCTTTGCACGCGTTTTTTGTCAGAAAACAATATCACTTACATGCGAATGCAATGATGTGTGCCTTAACTTATCTTCAAGTGTTATGTTCGACTTCTGGCAGACGTTAATATGTCTTAGTTTAAAACGTTGTTTCAGTTATATGAAATAATGTGGAGCGACACTCGTAGGACAGCTGCGTTTGTTGTTCAAAGAACCTATTTTGGTTATATAAAAAGATTTTAAGAGACTTTGGAATTTTGTGATCTCCCGAATTTAGATGACACTGTTGAATTAGCAAAAAAATAGCTAGGAGCAGTTGAACGGTTGTATTTGCTAACGTTCAGGACTATGTCAACGATTTTCTTTTATTTACTGTAACCGTCTGCAGTCTGGTTAACTTTTAAGACAAATTTTTCAAAGCTTTTCACATTGGTTCTCAATCCGTCTGCATAGAGCTCCTAATTGTTGTCAGTAATTTTTGACAGCTTGAACTCTGTAAAGACTGCCTAGAGCGACTGGTAACTTGAATACTATTTCTTTCCATAAATATGTATGTATATACAAGATCGTTTTACAATTAGGTGAACGTATACAGACATGAATTCCTTCGGCGGAGTTTCATTTGTCTGAAAGAACAAGTTGAATCATCCCCATTTGACAATCAAGGTTTGTCTTTGCCTGTTAAGCTTGGAATATTTCAACGGGTGACTGGTTGTCATTTGCTTCATAAGTCGAACTTATTGAGTTGTAACTGCCAAAATATAATTCTTCCAGTTAATTTATACCTGCGTCAGGTAAGTACTGAAATCACTACTCATGGATTGTAATATATTGTTAATATGATCTATAATATTCTTTCAAAATCAATTTTTTTTAACTAGGAGAAGTTACTTCATCGATTTCCAGCTTGGGTAGTAAAGCTCGGACATATGACAGTGAGCTTTAACGTCTCTGGTCGGATGGACAAGCATGGACCAGCAAAGAGCTGTTATGTTGACTACGTTTCCGCAACACGTCTTGGTGATGGAGAGTTCCACGACAATCGCTTCTCCGTAGAAAGATCATTCAAGGCGAAGTTTGATGAATATTTGGCGAGTGTACTGGGACAAATCAATTTAAAAGTTCCAATTCCTTGCTAAAGATAAAGAAGGAAGTGTCAGGAAAAGAATATAGAAAAGTACCAATATAAGCTTACCTTTTGAGAGGGTTATGGGTAGAAGGTGGTGGTTTGTGAATTTGCTGCAATTGTCAATTATTAAAATGTCCAGCAGGTATACCCATCTCTTTCTTCTTTACAAGCGTTAGGTTATTCGTTCACCAAAACTGAAAAATCACCTTCACAATTACCTTTAACTGTTGGCCACTTCCAAAACAATTTTAAATAAAATTTACTTTGACGTTGACGGTGTTCATTGCGGTTTAATAAATAAAAGTACAAACATGAATGTATGTGCAGTAGGTGGATTAACTCATGAACTGTCAACCGAAATTTCGGAAGGCGTTTTCGTT
Organism: Spirometra erinaceieuropaei; assembly: GCA_902702965.1. Taxonomy (NCBI): domain Eukaryota; kingdom Metazoa; phylum Platyhelminthes; class Cestoda; order Diphyllobothriidea; family Diphyllobothriidae; genus Spirometra; species Spirometra erinaceieuropaei. Next base: position 90,913 of record CACRXP010001180.1, on the reverse strand, counting down.
TCGAAAAGATTAATTAAGTAGGGTTGTAAAACGAACCATCCTGAGGACTTATTCTATAAACATTCAGTTATCTCAGAATGTCAGATTCCGGATGAACTTATTATCGGCTGCATGCAGAAGCTATACTTTGGAAAAATGACTTGATATGTAGCATGCATTTTTCTCATTGATTTTTGATTCACTTAAAAAGGAAATTACATTTCATGGAAAACAAACATAACTTATTGGTTCTTTTGCTCGTTCGATAGAGAATTAGGTCTTATTTCAATTTATTCTTGACGAAAAGGTTTAATTCAATCCCCAAATAATTTTGAACCCCACCTGCCCTTAAACCTGCATTAATGGTTTCTAAACTGCAAGCCGTATATTTTCCGCGTACCGAAAACCACACTTGTTATACGGTCATAAAGGAGGGCCATATAGGGTTCGTGAAATTAAGCAGAGTTTTTGATGCATACTGTTAAAATTACAAGCCCTATTAGTAAATGCATTGACATGACGCTCGCTTACGACAAGTTCACGGGATTAAAAAGTCATACAATTAGAAACTTTTTTAAAACCGAATTAAATCCCTTCTTCGAGTATAACATTGCATGTTTTCCATGAACGATTATTGGATTTTTAGGGACATCGGAAATAAATGAAAAAATCCAAGCTACATAATTAGTCATTTTTTACTAAGTGTAGTTTTTGCATGCAACCGGAAGGAAGTTCCTTCGAATGCGGGCATCCTGAGCTTGGTGATACATTACAAAATTATGTTTCAGGCTGACTTGTTTTACAACCCTACGTAATTAAGCATTTCAAAACAAAACCGCATTTCGGAATTTTGGTTGACATTTCATGAGTTAGCCCACCTATTGTATAACGAAAGCAGGTGAACACAGATAACGTGGTCACTCCAAGACGTCACGTTGATGAGATATGGCAGTTTAATTATTCTGACTGACAAGGTCGCCCGCATGCTTCACGGCAGGATAAGAGCTGTCACGGTTTTTTACGCGCGGTTTTTATAGTGATAATAGAGTAGCGAGGTATCAGCTGCATTCTGTCTGTCCTCCCACACATGGACACGGTGTCAAGACAAAGTCAAGAAGATCAGAGGTGGTAGAAGACGCAACTGGTTTGCGAAGGGTTAAGCCGACCCCTCAGGCGTGCTACCGCACCCGGCTCGAATCCAGCTGGACGGTACTGCCATAAAAATCTTTTTAAAAAAGAGCCATTGCGTCCCAACTTTTAGTACACAGTTCAACAACCCAACCCACAAAACGCGCAAAGTTTTCTGACTGCGAGGTTCGAGTTATGTCATCAGTTGTCAGCAATCCAAACCATAGCTTTTAGCCACTGTAATAGGGTCAAGCTTGGCAAATTAACTATAGTACATCTGCCATTAATGATATTCCTGATCACAATCGACAGGACAACCGGCCCGTGGCTCAATGGTAGAGCGTCGAACTCCATGACCATAGATCCCTGGTTCGAATGTCAAGTGATCCACATTTAGGGTTGGGTATGACTGGCTGATGACGGCTAATAAGCCAGAAATGGCCATTCCGGTCTCCCTTGTCTTTGTCGGTATCACATTATCAACATATATCACTAGTCGCTGAGCGACTGCCTGCGACGGTTTAAGTATGATCCCCAAGGCACAACAGAACGAGCATGTTCAGTAACCTGATTGGTGAGCGCCTATCTGTCGTCAACCCTCTGCTATCATAGCTTGGCCGACTTCGGCCTGGTAGGCGGTTGCCCGTTCGTGACCCCTATCGCCCATACGAAGCTTGTTTGCTCTAGAAAGCCAATGGATCGGTGTGCGCCCATTCCTGAGTGAATAAATAACCGATCTGCAGCGACAGAGAATGGCAGGTGGCAAGGCACTGATGAAGTTGGGTTCGATGAAGTGCTTATGACCCATCTGGTAGACCCCAGTGGTGGACCAGCTGCGCCAGGTGCGTCTGAGCGCATGCTTGTGTTTCCGGTACCAGCTGGTGGTCAGGGTTATGATTGGATGAATGAAGACAAACAAGCCCGAAACAGTGCCGTATCAATCTACCCGCATTATCTGTCGTCATCCCCCCGGTTATCATAGCTTGGCCGACTTCGGCCTGGTAGGTGGTTGCCTGTTCATGACCCCTATCGCCCATAATACGCTTGTTTGCTTCGGGAAGCCAATGGATCGGTGTGCGCCAATTCCTGAGTGAATATATATATATATATAATGGTAAGGGGCGCTCACCGATCGTTTATACGGAACTCACTCATTCCATTGTGCCTTAAGGGCTCTCTCTCGAGCCCAACGATCAGCCGCACAGCGGCACATGATATATAGGCAGAATGGCATTACTGACAAAGACAAGGGAGACTGGAATGGCCATATATATATATATATATATTCACAAAGAAATGGGCGCACACCGATCCATTGGCTTCCCGAAACAAATAAGCTTCGTATGGGCGATAGGGGTCATGAATAGGCAACCACCTACCACCTATATATATCTAACTGAAAGCAGGTTTCACATAGGACGCGATCGCTCCAAGACAACACATTGATGCGAAATGAAACTTTAATTTACGACGATTCGCTTAAATACTAAGAAGCAACCGATTATTACAATGTTATTGCGAGAAATTCGAATAAAGGCGTGAGAGGCCATTTAAGTTCAGTTCTTTTTATGCATACAGCACGTGGGCTAACTTATGAAATACCAACCGAAATTCCAAACTGTCTTTTCGTTTTGAAAAGATTAATTAAGTAGGGTTGTAAAACAAACCACCGCGCAGCAATAGTTTATCATATTTCCTTTACATTAGTGTGCCGATTTTCGAGTGGACTTATCGTCGACTACATACAAGTGCAATGCTCGGCCAAAATGACTAGTAAATTAGCATGTATTTTTTTCATTAATTTTCGATGTCCAAGCAAGTCCAATTATATTTAATGGAAAACATGAATAAAAATATTCATTTTTCCGCTCATTCGTCGAAATTTACGTCTTCTTCCAAAGTTATACTCGACAAAAGGTTTTTATTCGGTTTTCAAAAAGCTTTCAAATTCCAAAGTAATTTTGAACCGCTTTGCCGTCATACTTTCATTCAGTGTTTCCAAACTACAAAGGATGCATTTTCCGCGTACGAAGTACCAAACAGTTCTCTACAGTATTACGGGGAAACCATATGGGTTTTTTATAAAATGTAGCGTTGGATTTGATCCATATTTTTAACTTTACAAGCCACATTGGTAAATGCGGAGACTTGACGTTTTATGAACAGCCCCTTGACGGCATTTAAAAGTCTCGCAAGAAGAAATTTTTTTTATAACCAAAGTACGTCCCTCCTTCAAGTACAAAATTGAAAGTAGACCTAGTGTTCTACTGAATAAGCCGAAGAATAAATATTTTTATCTATGTTTTTATGAAAAAGAATTGAACTTTGAGGGCATTGAAAATCAAAGATAAAATGCATGTTATTTAAGTAGTCATTTTTTAAAGGGCTTAGTGTTTGCATGCAGCATGGAACTGAGGTAACTGAATTATTGTAGATTTATACTGCAGGCCGATTAGTTTTACAACCCTCCTTAATTTATCTTTCCGAAAAGAAAACGGGTTTCGGAATTACAGCTGACATTTCATGAGTTAGTCCACCTACTGTAAATCAAAGCAGAGGCCGAAGTTTACAAATCATTATGGCTAACTTCATTGCCAAATTGTCATGTTTTGTTTATAATTATTTCTTTTAGTTTATGCCAGAGGAAACCCTACCTACATTAAACTGCCGAACAAATGTTAACATAGGTCAACGCTATTTATCTGACATTTGAAGGTTCAGATAATGTAGGCTATATTGTCGCATGTCGTTTTGCTGACATTTTAGCATGAGATTAAAATATACTTTTGCAATTTCACTACGGAAACGAGAGTCATTTTTGTTGCCCTTTGAGTGGTATGCACATAGTTAATAATTTAATGGGCCTGTTTACTATGGAGAAACACTTTACATTGCGTTCAGTAAAAGTGTCCGTAGCACACTAGCCTTCGAAATTATCTTTAACAATTCAAGATTCAATTAAGGATTTCATATGCTTTCTCAAAATTTAAATTTAGGCATAAGCCAAACCAGACACTCTCTGCACAGTTTACACGCAATAATATTTAATGAAGGTGAAATAACAAGACGATACGTGTGTGTATCGCAAACTTATTTTTAAAATTCACAAACGTTAAATGTCCATTAGGATTAATATATTAAAGAAACAATCCGTACATGCCGATATATTTTGGACAACAATGTAACAACGTCGTTATGGTTAGCCTACTTTATACTTGTATATAAAGTAAACGTTATTCATCGTTTATATAATTTAGGTTGGGTGGACATGTTTCTATATATTTTCTCGCCATTTATCACAACGGTAGTCCTTAGGGAAAAATACTGAAAAATGTATAGCCATAAGTGTCCAGTAACTGCTCCTATTTTACATCTGCGATCCCGCAGAAAATATACAAAATATTGCAAAACATGAGACAATTTATTCAGCAGTTTTTCGACTAGCACCCAGAAATTAATTATTACACTTAAATAGCATTCGGCCTACTTCACATATCCTACAAAATTTTTTTTGAAGACAAAGTGTGCGTAAGTAATGTAACAATCCTGACGTGTAGCAACGTGTCAAGGTCCCTCCAAGATACGCGTGGCGCACATTATACAAAAAGGCACATCCTGTTTGGGAAGTCGATGATTTAGCAAGCCAACATCACCGAGATGTTATTTTAATGTAAACCGCATTAGTTAAGTAGTATTCAAACGTTTTCTGATTTTAGTGATTTATTGCACAATTGTTTTGTTTAATCCCAGAACATATATGCATATGTATGCTCTTATTGTGGCACTGGCATTAAGAGACTTGTTCGCGCAGTGTTTGTAAGCCCCTCACACCTGATGCGTTACACCCAGAAATATTACATAGCATTCATATAGATTGGGAAAGCAGTATACGCACACTGTAGCATTATAATTATGATTGCATGTTTGGACTTCCCAGTACATATGCTTATAATTTACAGGTTTTGGCAAAGTTGGCAGTGTAAGAACTTGTAAAAACTGCCGCATTACTGCAATACTGCCAGTTGTTCACTCACCTATGGACACTATGGACACCTATGCACATTTGGCTGCCTTAAAACAGGTAGTTCATAAACCTACGTTAGCAAATTATCGACCTGTTTTTCATATGAAACAGGAAGCAGTAGATCACCTATCGTGATGTATGTTTCTATTCAATGTGTATTAACCTTGGATTTTTCAAGTTATTTGCTGCCAAAATGGCGTTTGCTGAGGCATTTCAACATTAATTGCGATTGGTGATGACTGGTATTACAAAAAGTTTATTAGCAGCCATGAGGGGTGAAACCCATGAATTTCAAAATTCATGCGTCTGAACAACTACTATGTTGTATGAAATCGTGTGCAAACCTTTCTCGCATCCTTGTGATTTAAGGGCAAACTACGTATTATTCGAGGTGCATAGTGGAAGAGGGGGTGGCTGTTTATGTCAAACGGTCTTAGATTAGTTTCATCAGAACCAGCCGTTGCAGTAGCGTGTAGGATCCTGAGCCGCAAACCATAAACCGTAAATAACATGTTCCTCTAAACTTTGACAAATATGCTTAATATGGATCATCTGAACGTCAATGGATTTTTATTAATTATCGTACTTTACTGTAGGGAAAACTACGCATTCCGCAACACTTTTAAGAAATGCAATATATGGATAGCAGCCATTTTATGGCAACTCAAAAAGGTTAAGCTCCATATGAACTAAAATATAAAAAATACGAACCACATGCGCCGATGAGTTTAAAAAAAAGAAATTTAACATCGTCGGCGTGGTTAACACATTTCACACTTTTATGAATAATCATCAATTGTCATTGTTTACATAAAATATGACATGCATAATTTGAATTAATGGAGAATGTTAAAGAGAAAATGTCTAACGCTTAGCTAAAGTGACAAAGAATTTAGTAGAGCTCACCAATTTATCTCTGGTTTTGAGATTTAAGCAAGACAGTAATCCTGAACGAGTAATACTCAGCGAATGCAATGCGCAAAGCGTCTTAGAACTGTTCGTATTTTAAAACGTCCTCTCAAAATCTTCAACGTTTCGCAAATGAAAATCCTGATAAGTAATTAGAAGACCCATGGATCCGCAACGTTCGAGCATCTGCGATGCATAAAACACACCTATCTATTTAGCTATTGGAGGACTTGACGAACGGCTCTGCAAAATTGGTCATAAAATGCTAATTGTAACCCATGTATTTCGTACTGTCCTGTCCTAATTAATAAAAAATAATAAATCAATCATGGCGAATTTTTGGGCATGCAAGCCACTGCTTTCCATACATGAAACACATTTTTGAAAAATTCGTCATATTCAGCTGGGTGAGCAGGGGATGTAGCAGGCCAACGAAATTGCAACTTTTGATAAGAATTCGAGGATTTTATTAGTCTTAAATTATTTCCCAACCATCGATGAAAAAATCAAATCGGTATGTTTAATCGCAGAGTATGCATGTGTTCTAATTAGGACAATAAAATTCCAACTCGAAGAGCATGTGAACACCATGTTTACATATCCATCATCATTAGTTTTGCAATACCTACAAATAGTACATGATATATGGCAGTCAAGGATGTAGATAAACTTAAACCACTCACAAGAATTTCGTTTCTTCAAATGAAAGAAATCAGGGAGCTGTGAGGATTAATTTATTCTGTGCACAGAACAGGTTTCCGTTAGTTGGCTGTTTGCTTGCGACAGAGATAAGCGTCTGTTCATGGACAGTGTCCGTCGCGCTGTGCAGTTTACGCGAGAGTGAATATCTGTGTCAGTAGTTGAGGGTGACTGGCTGCGTGCTGGTCATAAGATTGGACAGATAAGGGGAGTATTAGAGGGACGCGTAGTCACAAGGAGTTCACGGGTATCAAGCCATTTCGTCCGCCGCGCGTGAGGTGAACATAGTTTGGGAGGGCAGCCGAGAGTCACTGCAGCCGGAAAGGAGGAGCCCCAGTTCTAGCCGGCGGGGGTGGTCGCGTGTCAACGGCCTGCCAACGTTGGTCGCGGTCATTGACCGACAAAACGGAACCGGAGAAAAGAGGGGAATAGAGGGACTGCTACAGATATTTCCACAGATGTCACAGCAGTTTACATGCATTATCTTTTCTTGACAGTCTATCTGCATGTATTATTTCATCAATGAACATAATTTTATACATTGGGAAGACCAACAGCATGATGCAGTTTCCACATTGATGCCACCCTATCCATAGTTGACGTACCTTTTGTTGTATGCTTGCGAGTTTTTTCGACAGTACACGGGAAGCCGCAGGTCCGCTAGAATAATTTTTCTTATCAACCGTATGCATACTAATTTTGACTATTACGAATACTTTTGCAACTCTAAGGTCGCTGGCATAGGAATTTCAACGCAAGATATGTTTGAGGATGACTGTCGTCCTAGAAATGTCATTAGCAGCCTGTCGCATCTAGCGTCCACAATATCACAAGCGTTGTTCAATCCACATAACTGCCAACTGCGAAAAGTCCATTCCATAAAACTTCGCGCTGCCGGCGGTCTGACAACCTCCACAATAGCAACATCTTAAAACTAAAAGGAAGTTCTTGTCAAACTACAAAACCGATTTTAATGCTCTCTTGAAAATGGACATGCATTCCAGAAGGCATTCATAAAAATCTTTTTTTCTGATTTATTCGTTTTTTCAAAATTAACTTTTCCAGGCGGCTTGGCAGAAGCTCGTTTAAAAGCCGACACCCTGCGACGGCCGACAGATCTTGGGATTATCCTGCATAATAATGGATAACAGAGCTCCTCTTAAGCAAGTGTTACGAAGAAAAGACATATTTCGGAAGTTAAATCGATCATTTGATGCGACAAAACTGAGGGCTTATGCCAATACATCTCTTTTTTACTTATTGCATAACGTTTTATTTGAGGCGCTCATAAACATTCTGATGCAGAGCAGTGTCAATGTACGATTCACGGTCTAAAAAATGCAACAATGGAGACCTTCATAAAATTGAAGGATGCTTTTTATCCAACTAAATCGACCATTTTTATAATTCGTCATATAAAGCATACCTTAATTTACAAAAATTGTTTGAATCAATGAAAAAAACATTTTTAAACATTAGTTTCTGAGAAGCGCATTTTTTAGACGACGAGTTAAAAGCTCTTTGAAAAGCCGGCATCCCGATGCGACTATTTTTTAAGATAACGCTGCATAAAACTTTATTATACGACTCCACTTAGGCATTTCTTAAAACAAAGTTTATTTCATATTCTTGGTCAACACGTTATGCGACACAGTTCCTGATGTTTTCTGTAGAAAGCATTGTTAACATAGCTCTCCTCCGTATAATGGATAGGCAAGTTACGTCTTTGTCGAGGAAAAATATGCAAAGAGAGGGTCGTTTTCTGTGTTAAACGGTCTTCACTTAGTTTTGTCATAACCTGCAGTTGCATGAAAAAGTAGGATTTTAAGTCGCAAACTGCAAGCACTGTGTGCAAAAAAATAATACATTCCGCCTTATTTTAAAAAAAAATTCCGAAAACCTACCATTTGATCATCCGCAAAGTGCAGAAGAGGTCCTCTGCCGTTAAATGAAACGGTGGTTATCAATAAACGTGTATTTGCTGAAGAATTTATTTTAATAAGTATAGAATTAAGCAAAATAAATGCAAGCATGTTTGTCTGACTCGTAGGCCGTCCCTAATTGGTACAGTTTTTGAAGGTTGTTAAAAATGTGTGCGCTTAACGGACTGTAATACCCAGTGATCGTTTTGCCTTTAATTAACCGCAAATCATCATTTAGCACTTTTTATTATCGGCGATACTGTTCGTAATTTTAGATGTCTTTTCAGTAGCAGTGGACCGATTTGAACGATTCTGAATGTAAAACATAGGCGACAGACACCTACCATGAACGAACAGAAGGATTTTTAGAAAGGCCATAAACAACCAACTGGAGCAATGACTGTTGATATGTCGTCTCGTATGCAAACGCGGCTCAATGGAATCGCGGGGTAATACATATGATTGTAGTCATGCCTCCAAACCTGCACCAACTACATTTACTTGGGTGATACTAAATGCCATGCATCAATTTGAGACTCTTATATTAAAAGTCATGTTAGAATTCTTCATGCGTGACGAAACTCTTCCAGAATAAATGCTGCGAACTCTGTCATCAAGCAACTACTAGGGCCTAACTGTATTTGGCTCACATTTCTGGGTAAATGTGCCACATCCGGCTTGTAGAGCTGGGAATTTAGGGTGCCAACATCATTTTCATTTTTATTATAAACTGGAGCAATTAGGCGCACTTTAGTTTTTGAATGATCGTCAATGAAAAAGGTCAAATTGTAATTTTTAAGCGCAGAATGTACGCGTGTTCTAATAAAGGCATTTAAATACCTGCCCAGGAAACTTGTGATGCTTATGCTCCACTTTGACCCAATTCTCAAAACCGGATGTCAGGTCAACAAGAAAAGGCTTTAGTATAGCTTACGCCTTAGCCATCAAAGCAAAAAGACCCCAGTAGAAGAAGCGAGTTTAATCCCGTTAGGGTGGTGTTATGTGCCATGGAAAAATCTAAGACTCTTTATACTCAAAGTTGCAGCAGGCATTCTTCCTGCGCAAAAGAACTGTTTCAAGATAATCCGTCCGAAATCTTTCATCCCAGCAACTAACAGGGCGTATTAATTTACGCTAGAATCACTCCTTCATGGAAGCATAGAAAAGGAGACTTATACATGCGGGTTGCGAGCGGATATTCGGGAGGTAAGCATAAGATTCCATGGGTGCAAGAAAGCATTGCAGCGATTGCGAAACCGTTGAAGTTGTTTGGTGTAATTACCTCTTGTTGGAAAGCGCAAAAGCAGAGACCAACAACACAAATTGACAGTAATTTGGGCAAATTGAAATTTAGGTAGACAGACATGGGAACGCAGCCTATTTTAAGAAGGGTAAAAGTCCTGGGATTAATTTAATATTACAAGCAACTTCCAAAATTAATTTAAAGAATTCGCAGATTCGTGCAACATCATCGGCTGAAGAGCTTGGGAGGTTTTAGATGCAATTAATTATTGTATATATTTGCCTCCAGAGGATAACATATGACAATGAGGAGGAATCAGGTAATAGTGAGGGGGCTTTAGGTAGGATCTAGAATAAAGACAACCACCCCTCGTTTACGTCTGTAGGCTTGACGGTAGAAATCAAAGTCAGCTAAAAAAAGAAAGAGACAAAAATGAGAGGATGATTCCAAAGTAATGTTATACCTATTATATTGGGCGTCCATTTGACAGTAATAACTTTGAAATGAGCGATCTGTTTTTATGGCATTCAAAAATATAATATCTGGTGCGTTTAGAACTGCAATGCTACTGTGGACGGTATTTCAAAAGAATTTTGAGTTGGATGTAAAAACTGTGAATTTATCTAATGTCGGGAATAAGCACCAATATGTACCAGCAATATAAGACTGGGCAGGCGAATAAAATAGAGTTGGGTGTATTGGTTTCGGTCATTGGAATGCTAAGGGGGTTGGAACAGGGATAGGCTCTTTGGCAGTCAATTTGTTTAGAAGAAAAAAAAGAAGGAGGGGAGGAGGGAGTCTAGAAGGAAGGCAAGGGCTAGTGCGGAGGGTAGGCTGCTACAAGTATTAAAGGTTGGGAAACCATGTCTACGTTGGGTGTTAAGAAGGATAAGGTTGACGTACCCGTGAGCAGTTGGTCTTGAGTGAGAAAATGGCATGGAGTAGGTTGGGGTACAAGTGACTATGGGCGATTCAGGTACTCACTGTTTGCAGGATATATAGAAAGGTTTTATTAAGTAGCCGGTACGCAAGGCAGGGAATTATTTCGGCGTATAATTGAAGTTGAGTGGTTTATAGACGTAGTGGACCGTTAAGACGCGTTTAATCTAAGTGATGGCGACATACCACTTAATAAAATTGTACTACCTTTGTTTTGGGCTGCAGTCCGATTCAGATTTGTGGTTACACAATTCAGAGGCCACGCCACAGGCGACATAAATGTTGCACTTGCGGGACGCGGTCTAAATGGGATAGCTATCGGTCTAGCTGATTTAGACCAATCTTTTGTGCTTTAGGCTGACATGATTCCGTACTAACAGCACGGCCGCTATCAAGAAGCCCAGTAATGCGTTTTTCGCCAATATTCTGCAGTTGCATGGCGCAGCTGCGGGGCGAAACACGCTTGTATGCTCTTTTACATAGTTTTCGTGCTGTAAGTATGGCATCACCTCAATCTAAATTATACTAATGGTTGCCTGCCGCCACTTAAAGAATTTAACGCGGGTACTCGCTGTGGCTGAGGGATTTCGGTCCAAATATTCATACATAAAATCTCGGTCTGTGCGTATGGATTTTGTATAAACTGATCTGCTCTGATTTCGTAATTAATGTTTGAAGAAATTAAAAGACGAGTATTTTTGACCGTCCTGGGGACCTATCGGAAGTATTAAGGACGACAACGGTAGTTCCTGCTTATTTAGAGGCAGATAAAAGGTGTTTGTTATGCAATCGCCTTATCCGCTTTGCCATTTGGCATGAACTGATGTCCAATCTGAATGCCATTTCTAGTTTAACATAAGTCTATCGTAATCGTTAAGAGTGGAAATTTGGCAAGTATTTTTTGAAATCCTTCGAGATGTTAATGGATGACGATGTCAGAAATGTTTTTATAAATCCTAATTTAAACCTAAACCAACACAACCGTTTCGTACGCATGTAGAGCTCGGTCGTATGCTCAGACCGTCATATGGCGAGGCTTGGCAAATGCTCCTTTTGATGTGTCGAGCAGTTTTCTATACATAACAAATATAATGTCTCATATTGTGCATACCATATATTTAGGATAACAATAGTTATTGCTAGCATAACCCAGTCTTACTTTACGTGAAACCCTTTTGCCAGCGGCAAACTTTGATCCTACACATCAGACGCTTAGAAGGCCCCTGTCAACTCTTGTTGACTGATCTGTTGAAACTGACAAGGGGAGTATCTTGTTGTCTGTTGATGCGTGTCCCATGTAAAGGAATAAACATTGGCCAAATATCATTATCATGACACAGCTCTCAGAAAATTTGGGCTGATTGCATTTCCAGTTTTTTGTTCAGCATAAAATAAAGCAGGATCTGTTGACGTCAAAACTACTAGCGTATAAGATCAGATTAAAAAGAATGACAGGAGAGGCCTTTGACTGAACTTGTAGCAGTTTCTGAACATTCTTGTTTAACTAATCTATTACATAGAATGACTGCAGACAAACTGCGAATCCATGACTGTGTTTAGGTGCATCACACGTTGAATAAAATTGCACATAAAGTTGATTGACTTGCCTAAATGCCTTGCTAATTTGGATTGCCCGCGAGTAATATTCCAGACACCGCCAATGAATAGTATCACTCAAAAATGCAATGAACACCTATTCTACCGCGACGAAATCGTGTACTCTCTTATTGTGTTCAGCATTAAATGACGTTGCCTTTAAATGCCATTTCCAGTTCACCTTACGTCAAATGCCAGTTAAATTAGTCAGCGAGCATTTCGAAAGTTAAATAGGTTAAAATCGCGCACGGTCGTGCAACAAAGGATATCCTGATAAGGCATACAGCGACAACAGAAATTTGGCCGAACTTTGGTTATTGCACATATACATAACGTGATCCTTTGAGTCCAACTGATAAACTCTGTCTGTATTTTAGTTATCTATGCTAAAAGGTTAATTTTTTCTAACACCCCTTAAATATAAAACATAATTCCGCTGATTAACCCCTTTAAGTCATTTCAAAACAAAGTTCTCGCAGTGTAATTATCGCTAGAAAAATTTATGAAGTCAGACAAAACAGTCATTAAACTTTTTAAATTGACGTACAGACCTCGACAACTAGATTGATAAAATCGGCTGACATGACACAATTCCAAGTTTGCGCATTTTTGCCCACTTGCACATGAGCTACGCTATTGTGATTATTTTTTACAGTATGTAGATATTGTTTTTGCGGACTACTATGTCCTGTGCACTGTTGTCAACCTATATTTAAGAACTAATGAGTATCTGCACGCGTTTACCTCCATGACCACGGTTAATTCTATTATTAGTCAAATATTATTATTATTAAATATTATTCAAATATCATACAAATATTAGGCCTGCTTTCTTGTGGTGAAAATTTAGATTATTATTTTGGCCGGCAGACTTTTAAAGTCAGATCGCTTGGCATAAACTATCTGAGTTCTCTGTCAATACGAGCTCTTCACCTTGTTTTTTGCAAAGGTGTCAACATGTTCATCTGTGTCTTTGTCAATTAGCGTTTTTAATAGT
>CACRXP010001180.1:58604-74015 GCA_902702965.1 Spirometra erinaceieuropaei | reverse complement strand
AATGTCAGTTGTTACTCATTGACTAGAAATGTCTAAAGTATTAGGCGAAATAATAGTCTATTAAACGAGCAAGAAAACCAGACAGCCACATACATCAACTATGATTATTATGCTATTTAGATTTTTAATGACACTTTGCAAATGCCAAATTAAACTTTATTAAGGATCAGCCGTCTCAAAAGTTCACATCTGGCACTTATTGACATCATTCACGAAATTTGCAGTAACTGGAAGCGTGAATAAATAGAGTAGGAATTGTTATTCTTCGATAATGAAAAAAATAATCATTCTTACTTCTCTGCATGCTGAAAGCGACTGCGTTAGGCCTAAAATGATTAAAAGTAATGCAACACTTCTCATCGGTCAGCAATATTTGCTGACAATTAAGAGGTGTCTGTTATTATAATACACAGTTATCACTGTATCCAATCGCACACGGGTTTCTTAAATCAGAAGCGTCGTCTCTGAAATCGCCTTAGCCAATCTATTAGTCGATAGTACTTTTCTGATAGGCTTTCATTGCTTAACGTAAACGGGCTGGATGATGTTTGTCTGAAACTCCCGTATAGATAATGATTGTGCATAAATTTAATTTTTATCAGTGTAGGCGTAGAATAAACAAGACAGCGGAATAGCCACTTTTACAGTCCGTGCTTTGGATTCCCTTTGAGCGATAAGATGGACCAGAGATGAGAGCCCCATTATGAACTTTAGAGATGCCATAGAATCTGACGAATGTCGTATACGGGGTCTTGCCAGTCGGTGTTTTTGCACGTCACTTTTTATGGGCCAATAACGAAACAATAGTCCCCTGGTGGCACTTGCGATGTTTCACGTGGCCATCCAGGAAGAACACCTGAAAAATTATTCTGTTATGCTGAAACAGTGCTTGCCTCATCAAATCCGCGTTCAAACGTAACTTTTTTACGACGCTTACTGCATAAACATTTTAAACAATGGCAAATGCTGACTGTAGCTGTCGAAACTGAATTTATGCTACTTTGCTGTCGCACCTACTGGTGTCTGTTTTGCTCAGTAACGCCTGTACTCACACTAATTAAAGTCTGTTCGGACCATTTTACATAAAAATAGCAGCATATCCGACCTGCCTGAAGGAATCCAAACTGGATCCTAGTAACCACGATTCAAAAGTGAATCGTCGTTTCACATTTTGTTTTCTAAAATGGTCTCTTCCCGAAACACAGTGCCATTAGATAACCATGTGTGTTCAAATCTCCTGGTTGCGCGATCAAAACTGTTATTTATTTTATAAGTCACTTGCCTATATTTATCTATATTCCGATGACTATTCGACCCCAAACATGATGTTGTCGAGATTCGAGTCTCTGCTCACTGCCCCAGATGCCATAAACAAATATTCAGATGGTTTCAATCCGTAGCCTTTAAAACCATTTTCATATTACACCCTGTCAACTTGCCTAGAGCGTGATAGAAGGCTAATGTTCATAGCTGGTGTTACTTGTTGCGTAGAAATGACAGCGTTTGGAAAACAAAGGAAATAAATCTGGTAAGAACAACTGAGTGTTTAACGCTTGGTCATTCGTTTGTCTACTGGATATCTAGACCCAATTTTTCCCCAATTTATCCATTTCCAACGTGGTTCAAACACCGCATGAAAATATCAAAAGCCATGAAATTATACGAGATAGTGAATCGCGACCTCGTGGGGCAGATGATGTCGACGGTATCATTTTGTCTTTGTGAAACTCGCAGCTGAGCAAATAGTTCCATTAAAACGTTCGTCTGGATTCAGGCGCATTTCGTTCTGGAAACAGCTCGCACTGAAAAACATCAGCCAAAGCCGTATGTATATTGAGGGAAGATGGACATCGTTTTTACACCAGACTGAATATATGGTTTAGAGGAAGCCGGAGTAAATACTTATCTTTTTTTCTAACAACCTTTGACTTCAACACATCCAGGCAAAACCTGAGGAACCCTTTAAAAGTCTTGAATATTTAAGTCGTTTTTCCAATGGAGAGTTGCACATAAATTCGTAAAAAATAGATGAGTTTTTAGAGATTGCGTTGAAGAACTTTATGCAAAAAAGGATTGTTAATATCGTTAGGGAAACGTAAGTTACCAGCCACCAGAATTACTTTACTGTTGCAAAACCTGCTTTCATGGTCATACTAAGAGCATTGTAACATGTGGCCACATAACGATCAAACATGAGGTCGGCGGATTTTGTAGGCCAAGCCGTTCGGTCTAAACGGACTTCGTACTCTGTCTGCGCAGCTTCGATATGTTATATCTTTAAAAACACGTCGGCAAGATTATAGGAGTGTTTATGTAGCTGGTGCATACCAAAGAACACACGTTTAATTGCCACACAATCTTGTTTCCAAATTTTATCTTGCTGAATAAATGTTTGACAATAATGATATAACAATTGTTAAAGGACAAACAAAAAAGCAATCAGGCCAACGCAATTTGTCAGCCTAATATTTAAAGATTCTGGTCAATATTTGCAGAATGCTGCGAGCAGATCATTTGCTGCAGCGAACTGAAGTTGATTTACCTACAACTATCGTTTTCTCCCTTTCAGATCAGTTGTCCAAAACACGCCGGTAAACACAGTGATTATGCTT
Source organism: Spirometra erinaceieuropaei (assembly GCA_902702965.1). Classification (NCBI taxonomy): domain Eukaryota; kingdom Metazoa; phylum Platyhelminthes; class Cestoda; order Diphyllobothriidea; family Diphyllobothriidae; genus Spirometra; species Spirometra erinaceieuropaei. The sequence goes on along the minus strand of CACRXP010001180.1, from coordinate 71,403 downwards.
AAATAGGATGAGAAAAAGGAAAACTAGCCTCGTTTTCAGGCCAAAAGTCGTCTTTGCAATGTGTCGGAATAAGGCAAGAAGCACAGATACATTTTGACGAATGTTTATGCGAAGGAATGCGTAGGAATAAAGATGTTTGTAAGGCGTTAGCAACAAACAAATAGTTGTACCGTATGCCCTGATTATTAACCCGTTCTCAAAGTTTTATAATTGGTGAAATTGTACAGTCGATAATTATGTTTGTGGGTAATAAAGGCCACTGAACATTGTGGTTTTCTCAACGTTTTCAAGACCATATGCCGTCATCAGTCGTCAAGTCTGACGACGCAGTAGAATTATCACGTTGATATATTCTCCCATGAAGTCTCTTACCAATTCCCTCGGTCTGCTTTACAACAACAATGGCGGCCTCCGCATCTTATCCCATATGAAATTGCTGACTGAGGGAAATCTATTGACCGAATTATCGCGGCTGATGATTAGTCAGTTGGCTTAAAATTTAATATTATTTTAAGTTTCCATATTAAAAAGCGCATCAGAAACCGCGTTTCGTTCAAATAAATGTGGGCGAATGCTAGTTTCAGACGTACGTATGAGAAAAGATTGGTCGATTGCGCGGACAACGTGCTCATAATTCTGCGCAGCCGGACATGTGCAGGCCTCCGTCATCAGGGACAGTAGCATCAACAAAACGAACGACGTTCAATGTAGGGCTATATAATAATCGATGAATGACGCGAGACATAAGATGTACGACGGCGGCCGGCGGATATGTCGACTTAGTCGGCTCTCACATAGGCTGGATTTAATCAGTTTTCAACCTATATCACTACGCGATCCACTACGTACATGTGGGAAAGCACTTGCGATGTCTCGCAGTCCCAACTCACATCTAGCTTATGCTTGTGTTTGTATGACCTGTGTAGTAAAAAAACTGGAGGTGCAGTACACCACCCTAGATTGCTTCTCGTGATTTGACTGTTATTTAATTGTTATGACTCTTCTGCACTTGGTATCAGTCAATATATTTAGAGTAGCAGACAGATGTCCTGACAACTTCGTACAGACGGTACAGTGTGAGGGAAAATAGTTAAATTTGCAAACATTTTGCATGACGTTTTAGGGAGTTTTAGTGGATTTTTCGTGAATCTAATAGTTAAAAATAAATGTAAGCAGGTACGGCATTTTCGGAAAAAATGAAAAAAACCTTTGTGTACTGTATTTGCCCTTTACAATTTTTATAGACGTCAAGTGCCTTTTTAAAAACCGTACTCCAGTCGACATCCACATTACGTCCTCACAGCAACTGAAACGTTTCTATGAGGTCACCTTTGTCCTGCGTGTAGTGGAGCGGATAGAGTTTAGTTCAATTCAGTTTATTGAGGGAAATGTAGGACTTCAGTTGTGAACTCCCTAGGTCATAAAGGCGCTGCTCGTACGTAAACTTTTTGAGGCCATGAACATCCTTTTCAGCACGCCGTTAACCTACTTCAAGGATATATATATCCTTCTGAAGCCACGGCCGCCAAGTCTGCAACGCCTATTCCAGGTGCCGGCGCACAAATGTTCCATATACTTCGCCACAGGTAACTGTGTTCAAGTGAATAAACGTTCTGCATATCACACTCATGACTGACATTGCCCGAGCTGCGACTTGAGAACACTGTGTGGTGACGTTTAGACCATCTTTAATGAATACGTTAACATCCTTTTGCACATCTACGGCTTTAAGTGGTTGATTGTGCATTTACGTCACCAAGTTCCTCGTCAGTAGGTACGGTGACTTCTGAGACGTCTTTAATGTAGGCATTTTAAGTCAGCGATTGACCCCTGTGCAATTTTAATTTATGGAAACTTGGTATAACAGAGTCGGACCCATGTTTATGTCAAAGGATCGCAAATGACAACACTCACTCCCTGAGGTCATAATTGGCTCCAGGATTCTCCTAATCGTTTATTTAACCGATTGCAGCAAATTGCTGCTTAAAACGACCACCTAGTATGAAAGTGTGCAAAGGAAATTTGCTCAGAACTCATGCTCTGGACGGCAATTCAGCTATTTTAGTTTGTTCAGCCTTTCAGTTTCTCACAGACATTCGAGATCTGAGGATTTAATCAGATAAGAACGAGGCCTGCCGTCGTTGTCTATATCCACCACAAATAAAACCTTCTGAGGAGACTCGAGAAGGGGTTACGACGAGACGTAGATTTCGCTCATGATTGTACGCCTCATAATCCTGCCCAAAGTACTTATTTCACCTTTATTGAGGAACCACGTGAGCAGATCAGTGGGAGTTTATTTCATCTGCCAACCCAGAGTTAATTGATATAAGCGGTCCAACAGGAGCCTAAAGGTTACCTCTATCTATCTTAGACCAATCTTTTTGGGCACCGTTACCTTGACGATACACTGTTTCGCCTAAGTATGTATAATTGATATAGAAGTTGCACACACATTTCAGTTCAGCCGACCTTGATATAGAATTCGCGAGGTAAAAAAGGCAGGAAAAGCTGTTGCCCTGTCTCTGTGTGCTCTTCAGATGAGGTGATTATGGTAAGACTAGACATACTGTTTATTGGAAGGCAGCTAATAGCACGCGGCCTCTCATTTTTCACAGCCACCATTCGGCTGCTCGACAACGCAGCTCTGTGTGTGTACACCATGCATATCTCGGTTATGAAAGTAAATAACCCGATATATCGCTAGACACGGTTTAGATTAGTGTGTAGTATATCGTCCGAAATCTGTCCCTAAAATAATACAGTTCAGATTAAATACATGCTCAGAAAGTATATACAGTAGGTTTGCTAACTTATGAAATGTTAGCCGAAATTCTCATTGGCGTTTTCGACCCGAGAAGGCAACTTAAGAATGGTAGCAATATTAATTATCCTGATAGAAGCGGACAGGCGAGTTCCAGTTTGCAGTTCAGAAGACGAAGATGCGATCACTGGAACAAGAAATTTATTTGCCTGTCATTTCGGATTCTCACTCGAATCCATCATTAGAGACATTCGCAGATTAATTATCCTACACCATACTCCTAAGACCTTTGAGTCACGCGGGGCTGTCAGCTTCGAGTGAACTTCCTTCTGGTCACCTACAAAAACTACACTGTAAAATAGACTCTACACATTGATTTTCGATCCCCATCTAAATTCATCTAAATCCCATGAAAAAATGCATCACGATGGTCATTCTTCTACTCATTTGCTAAAAAAATGCCTCCTCTTTATATTTTAAACAAGGTTAAGATTCGGTTTTAAAAATGTTTCCTAATTACGGAATAATTTTGAGACCTAACAGCCGTTGCACTTGCATTCAGGGTTTACAAACAGCAATCCTTATATTTACCGTGCACGGGAAATCATACATATCTCAACGGTATTTAGAGTAGACCGCGAAGGGGCTCGTGAAATTAACCAGTGGCTCAAGCTTTGTTATAGACTTTACAAGCACCTACAGAGACTCGATATGTTAAACGAACACTTAATGTCCTTACAATCCCATAATTAAAAAAGCGTTTAACAACAAACTATACATTTCCTTCAGAAAGAACTACGCCTCAACGAAACAAGTAAAAGAATGAATATTTTATGCACGCATTCCGCTAAATAAATTTGAATTTATTAGGGCATTGAATATGAATACCAAAATTTAACACGGTTCAAATAACCCATATTACCGGTTGTAATTTTTGCAGGCAGCCGAAAAATGTTCGTTTAAAAGGCTGCGCCCCGATCTAAATTAACCATTACAGGATTCTGCTATACTGCAGTTAATATGACAGTCCTAGTTAAGTAATCTTTTCGAGTTGAAAACGCATTTTAGAATATCGGTTACAAATTCATAAGCTAACACATCTACTGCACATGGACATTATCTAACTGTGATGCTGGACAGTGAGTTATCATAAGTGGCTGCCCACAACCACAAAGCGAGTTGTGGGTTACGTTTTGCGGACAAGCCGTAAACGCATGGACGCCTAAGCATATGATCAGAGCTCCTTTAATCAACTAATCGAGCTGACGCTGTCAAACGAGCCCTCTCCAAAAGTGTGTGACTGATAATTGACTAACTAATACATCGCACTTCGATTGCCTCTTCCGCTGATGCCGCTTTGCTTGGGAAGAACTCCAACACACGTTCGGATTCTCGAAATTTAAAGCATATACTTCTGGTGCGCAAACAACATATTGCTTGTTTGAATGAATTTTTGACTTCGCCCAATTCACGCGTCATAATTTATATTGCATACACGTCTGTCTGGTGCATTATTCAGCGCAAACCTCCGCTTGTTATTTGTTCATATGAAAGATTAAAAATCAATAGCTTCTACCGGCGTCTTGTGAGATATCGGGTTATTATTTTTCACCCTGCTTAGCAATAACAAGTGCAGAGAACATGCCTTGAATGTATCACGCGCAAAAATAAGCAAGCATGCTTAACTGGGTACTGGCTGCACTGTGAGACAGTGAATGGCAGACTGCGGTTGGTTTACGACTAAAGAGCCCTGCAGCGAAGGCCAGTCGCGCAACAGATCCACCGTTGTCCTAAAAATATACTTCGTCACGGATCAGCGGGTAAACGTCAATCAGCTTACGCACAGCTTATTCCTAGCACATCGACTGCTTTACAGGTCTATGCAATACACGATGGTGACAACTACGAACTGCTAACTTGCCACTGCGGCATTAAAATTAGATTCATTCGCCAACTCGTAAATAGTTTGGACTTCAGACTCATAACAATTGCTGTTGTTACCCATATTGGTCTTTATTCAGTTACTACAAAATAATGTAAAGTGGAGGGTGCAGACAAACAATTCTATATTGCCAAGAAACTTATGTCTAGAAAAAAATTAATATTGTGTTTAATATGTGAAGGCTAAACTACGGATCTGGCAGATGACCTTCATAGACAAATGAACTCGTGATTAAAATGCAAAAAAATATAGAGACGTTGTTACGGAGAAATATCTTAATATTAATTAACAATTTTCAATGGAAACAGTTAAGCATATTTTGTTTGAATTTGTTTATCGAAATTGGGACCAGGCGTTACATTTGCGCAACTATGTTTCCTAATAAGTCACTTTAGCAGCATTTCAACGTGTGATGTTCTCGTTTTAAATGGTTTGATACAGTAAAATGGAAAAAGAGGCGTCTCACATGTCTTTTGTAATGATGTAAAAACGGAAGAAAGATGACATAAACATGCTCACCTAATTTAGTCGAATACGTTTAAATTTTAAAAATTTATCTAACGGCGTAGGCCACGAATGTAGTCAAAACATGGTATTCTCAATCCAGCATTCGGAACTCCTATCATTTAGCTTAGGGCGAACACGTTAAAGCTCACATTTGATGTCCCATGCCGTTTGTGCAAATAGTTATCCTACAAATCTCCGCGCACGCAACATCAACAAAATGTATTTTCTTTCATACTTTGCTCGAATAGTCCAACCGTTTATCGTGTAATATGGTTTTGTCTAAGCACGCTTTAGCACAAATGACTATTTTGACTATGTTTTGCAAACCTGACCAGCAAATTTGCTTCTCACGCAGGTTTTTTATTTCCCAACAACCAGCATAGGAAGACAACACATGAATTTCACATTTCGAGCACAATGTTTGAGAAAATGTATTTGCCGTACAAAATTGAGCTAATGTATGGTCACGATCGTTTTGCCCGCAGGATCTTTAGGTTATTCACCAAAAAACTTATCAAGTGGAAGTTGCCGGCAAACAGTTTTGTTTCTAGAAGAGAAGTCTGTAAACGACAAGACCATAACCACGATTAGCAAATTTCTCTTTAGCTGACACTACTTTAAATTAAGTGTTGCCAACATGAGTCCACTCCGCCGTCAGAAGCCGTCGATAAATAGGTTAGTTAACGATTGCTATGGTGAGCTTTATAAGAACTGATACGAACTCGTTTATAATACAGTATTTATAGTTCTGTTATATGGCAGGCATGTAAATCGTTGCGTAGTGATCACATTATCGGTGTTTATCCGCACTTCTATGAGTACATGCATGCGTGTGTTCTACTTGTTAAGCTATGATAGACGTTACCCATCACTACCTAGTGGGTGGTAATTAAAATAAAATTAGAAATTATAAGAAGTGTGTTTTTGAGTTAGGAAGCTAAGTGTCTGACTTGAGCGGACACCGAGACCAAACGTATGTAAAGCAGAATGGGGTTGGCATACTTAAGGAGATTTATTAAAAAATAACTACTACAGTAGATACGCAAATTGTAATCTACTACCCAAAAAGAATTTCTAAACAAGTTTATTTTATGCTATGATTTTGTGATATTGGTCACATGGGGTTTTTTGCTATCTTCAACACGCTATCGGAACATTTGAATTGATTTTGTTTAATATAATAGCCAAACAATAATCGATTTTCTTCTTGAATTTTCCTCCAAAGTCGTATGCAAGGTCGTAGACTTCGCTGTCATCATGGCTTGCTGTGGAAACGTAGTTAACGTTGCAGTTACTTGCTGGCGTGTGTTTGTCCGTCCATCCCGAAACATTAAAACTCACCGTTATTTGTCCAAGCTTGGTTGCGAAACTATTTGACGGATGATAGGGTCCGTTCTATTCAAAAAATAGTTGATTACGAAACCTGAATTAAAAACCTGCCATATTAGCCTTTAATAAAGTACGTATATGTATCAAAAGTATTCATGTCGTAACATACCTTGTCCAAGTACAGATAAGCTGGCAGACGTACATTTCGACAATCATATCTCAGGAAATCGGAACTATGGATCACACGACAACCAGTCACCCGCGTAGAACGTCCGAGCATAATGCTCAGATATACGCCACCTTCATCGAATGAAAATGATTCAATTTGTTTCCTCAGAAAGATTACACTCCGCTGAAGGAATCCATATTTCTCCGTATAAACCTACCCATAAAATAAGCTCTGTTTTCTAAGAAATAATCTCAAATAGAGCGACTGCGTAGGGCAATTTTTACACAAAGCGAAAATAATTAAAGTGAAATTTGAAATGTTAATGCTGAATATGTAAACGGACTGGAATTTAAGCTATCAGGAATCTTAATAGGGATTGAAATGAAGGCAATGTAGACTGTAAACGTGTTTTGGAAGCCAGGACGACATTTTTTAAATGATTGCCGATTTTAGAGGAGACGGCAGTACTACCGATCCTTTGGTCTGTTTTAATGTTTCGACCCAGTCATGCGGAAGTCCTGTAAAAATATTTCTAAATGACGGAAATAATTTATTTGAATGAAAAACCAATGTGCGCTACCGTAACATCGCGTCGTAAGCTTTGGAACCAAAATCTATCCAACTTTGACTTAAACACCGATAAATAACTAGAGAAAAGCAACGCTACGATCGACTGTTAACTGACTTTCTCTTTAACGTATAACATCCGAAGATCACATATTTGAAAATTATCGCTTTAAATAATTCCTTGCAAATTAAAAAGATCTATTAATAATACAGCAGATTCTGTAGGGAAGAGAGGTGATGTGGGTATGGAGAAAACGGACAGCAAAATAAGCCATGTGCAGCCTTTTATTTGAGGAAGAAAAACCTCTGTCGAACAGGTAAACATATAATTATTATTGTCTGTTGTCCTTGAAGAGGATAATTTGGTAAAAATCACGTAACTAACTAATCAAACCGGATGAACATTAAAATTATTAGAAAAAATTAAATTAAATAAAAATGTCAGTACATGAAGGAGTGCCCACTATAATCTGGTTCTTGAAAATTACTCACTCCCACATGTCTGCAGGACAAAACTGATTGGATGCAAAATACAAGAACTGGAAACAATGTTAAACTCCTCATCATCCAGCAAAGGTTGCTGGGAATTTAGGGATGTTTGGTATTATAACACACCTCGGTAACTGTGTCCAATCACTCACATGTTTCTTAAATTAACGCACAATTTGTTCGGCATATCCTTAACCAATTAACCATTCTGACAGTCTAACGCTGCGCGATGACTAATGCTTGTCTGACCCTCCTGAATGGATAACAATTCAATCATCAACTCTGTGGACGTGTGCTAGCTTAAAGAGTTCGAAGCATGACTTACGTAATTTCCTTATCTGGTAGGAGATTTTCCCACGATTAGCTTAGTTTGTGATTATGTTGGAACCCCAGACGGAGAGCTCCAGCGAAAATGCACATCGTCAAATTCGGTAAACCTGTCGCGTAAGTAGAGGCGCACAATTTATTGTTGTGCCAGAATTCATCCCCCAATATATTTGGTAAGATGAAAGTGTGAAATTGTCAGATCTCTTGGAAATCTTGGAGAATGTATACACCATATCGAATTCCTACATAATTTAACTCGAATTTTACAGAATTTTATTGGTCTATCCTCTACAGTACACTATCAAGTAATAATTTTCATTGCCAGCGTCTATCTCTTTCATTGTCTAACTAAAACGCTTCTGACGATGCGTCATGTAATCAACAACAAACATAAATGCTGAGCCAAAAGGTCGATTTCCATCGATTGTCTTTCGTGAAAGAGAATTCATAAGCGGAGTGAGGCGTTCGCTGCTCGGCAACTGACGTTCTACAGGGTGGTATTGCTGCCTTTGACGGTAAACCGATTATCTGATGAGAATCAGATGAAGGACGAGGGTGCCGCCTTCTCTTTCTTCTACGTCGGTCGCCCACAGGCAAAGCAGTACAATGCTGACGTTGTCCTGCCGGCTGCAAGATACTGACTACTGCGATTATTAATATCAGCGCCATTGTTCTCATTCCCAACCACAATACCCACCATAGTCAAGGCAAATAACAAGATGCGATCACTGGAACAAGAAATTTATTGGCCTGACGTTTCGGATCCTAAGATCCTACTTTATCAGTGAATGTCTCTGATGATGGATTCGAGTGAGGATCAGAAACGTCAGGCCAATAAATTTCTTGTTTTAGTGATCGCCTCTTCCTCTATTGAACTGCAACCTGTAACTCGTCTGTTCGCTTCTATCAGCAAATAACAAATTATATGATCACCTGCACGTCCTCCTTTTGACCATGCCGCGAGCAAGCCATCCGGTCAACCGGAAGGATTTTAGTGTTCGTATCCGGCGACACAACACGACAATCCGCCATTTGAACAAATCTAACGGTAATCGGAACTTCCGCGCCAATCACAAGCGAACCTCATTTTTCAAAATGTTAGTTCGCTATCCAACTGATAAATTGCAGGTTCTGAACATCTGCGCTAGTTCGCATGCTTTCCCCTTTGACCTATCATCCACGATTTCCAACGTGAAAATCGACCAGTTCCCTCAAGTGGAAAAGATCAATAATCTTGACCTCCCGCCTTCCCATCCGGAAACAATCAGAGCGGTGCAAAAGCCATCTGGCATAAAAAAAATCACCGGGATCCGACATCACCCTGACCGAAGCATGGCGGTGCTCCACTGATTGACAGACGCGCAACGGTGTTTCAGGTGATGTGACGCCAACAAAGCTTTCCCCAGTTTCTCAAGGGTTAGAATAATGGAAAAATGGGATGCCAATCTCCTCACCTTCACAAAAGGATCTCGGTACTCAACACTTCCAGGATGATCTCCGGCTGCATCATTCTCAATCGCGACCACTGCATTTGGAACTCTTATTCCTCAGAAAGTCATTATGGCTTCTGGCGACATCGCGGAACCACCAACATGAATTTTCCTATCCGGAAACCGCACATGAAGTACCTACAAACTTCTTTCTCTGTCTCATGGTGAACAACATAATGAATCAGGAAGGCGGTCTTCCTCTACGACCACTTTTCAGGGGCCATTTCTGACTTATTAGGAGTCACCAGCCATACATATCCAACCCCGGGTTTTCTTTGCATATTTTGATGTTCTACATTGCGAAAGCTCTGTACAATTTCAATGCCCTTACCAACGATCTCGTGGCTCAGTAGTTAGGGTGTTGGACTAAAACCATCCGGGGTTATAGTTTCGCATGTTTGAGAATGCCCGGCTGATATCGACCAGCGGGCCAGTAACAATCATCGCAGTCCCCTTTGTTTTATGTCGCTAATGGATGTTTTTGACATACGTTCAAGACTCATTTGACCCAATTAAGATGCATCTGACGACGCCGAGTGGATTTGAACCCAGGATATCATGGGCAGGTCCTGAGGACAGCCAACACTCTATCCATCTGAGCTACGAGGACCCACCGGACGCCTGAAGTTTAATAAAATTTTGGTAACGGTGCCCTCCTAGCCTACTGCAACGTAAACGATCCACCGATTTTCGCATAGACAGCTGACTGCCGAAGCAGGATTTCTTAGTTAATTATTCTTCGATCCACCAGAATACTTACAAACGCGGTAAGGCTTTTTTATCTCGAATAATTAGTGTGTCAGCTAAACTCAAGCTTTCTGTTTCTGACGTAGTTTCGAAGCCTGCGGAGGTCGCGGATTTTTTCAAGAGTGTGTCCAATAAATTAATCAAGTCTGCTGCAGCACCTGTTATTTAAGTGAAACTGGTAGTCACCTGGTGGACCGAAAATCAATTACTTTGGAAACATGCTTGGACATCCAGCGTTCTGCACTAGATATAGTAGATTCTGAAATATACCCGTTTTCATTATCAGATTAGTGCAGTTGCCCACCTCCTGCTGGTCCCGAGTTATTCAGCTTCACCGTTTGCCTCGTATTATTGCCGCGCTCGACGCAAAAGTTCATTTGTCTGTTTGCTATTGACTAGCTTTAAACTCCCTGCGTTCAGCAGGTTTGCGTTACCTTTGTCCGCTTTGTGACCGCGCAGTTGTAGACAAGCCTGCGTGCATGCTGAATACCCACCCCCCACGTCAGTCGACTGACTAATCAATCGTTGCTGTTTTTCCGCCTTTCTTCCAGCCTCAAGGGCATGTCACGAATGACTGTCGCCCAGACGCTGGTCCTCGATTGGCACAATAAACCGTGCATCTCGCTCAGCAGGTGCTACGCATAAGGCTCGATTCATTTTGGGTAGGGCCAATAGGACAAGGAAGCACATGAAGCCGAGAGCCGACTCTTGCGGAAAAGAAGTATAATGGACGACCGACGGTCACTCGACCATAGTTGAGCCCTGCTCCAACTATGCCGACAGCGAAGAAGGGCTATTTTCGCACAAGCCTGCCGCCGGCTAAATGCTGAGAGTTAGCAGCTTGTCATTCGTTCTCATTTAACCCTATATAGGTACCACTTGACAGCCTACATTAATTTCAGCATCGGCATGTCTAATCCTCTTTACTCACACCAGTCCTAATATAAATGAGATTCCCAGGTAGCATACTGGAAGACGATGTAGATGAAGAAGAGGCAATGAAGCGGAGTTGTGCTAATAGCTTCTTTCGACACTGCATAATCACATATGATTTTCCGAAATAAACAAGTAGTTAGAAAGCGTATGCAAAAAGTTTATTTGAAAGAATAATTGCGAATATGGTTAATGTTTAATTTGTCAGGGAGCAGTAGAGTAACCTCGAATCATCTTGTTGTTGCGAAACCTGTTTTCATGGTCGAACTAAGAGCATGTTATCATGCGGCCATATCTAGATCAGTCATGAGGTCGGCGGGGTTTGCAAATCTTATCACTTGATCTAAGCTGACTGAATACTCTGACCGCACGTCCTCTTTACCTCGTTTCTTTGACACAGCGTCTGAAAACTTATCTAAGTGTTTTTTACCTTTGCGGTTTCTAGTAATTTGGGCATGCCGAAGCATACACGTCTGATCAACACAGTCTTATTTGCAAAATTATTCTCGTTCAGTGAATTCTTGACAGTAAAACGTTTACAGTAGTATGGGTATGAACGACGAAAAGCGGTCTTGCTAACGCCGACTGTCAAATTCAACTCGAAAATAATAGAGACCATTACAGAATATATACTTCCGATCAATCTCTAATTAGCAATGACATTGATGCAATTTCAACTCAAACTCTTCCTCTTTCTTTAAACTCATTTGCTCAAATGACGCCAATAAAGGCAATAATTCTGTTTGGAATGGGCGAGTAAATAAACGCAGTTAGCGTCGTTTTCNGAGATTTCAGCGCCGTTACATGGCATTCAGTATCGCTGCTCGTAGACAAGTGATCAGCTGGCTCAGGGTCACCGCTTAATCACTGATACTATGCCTTATCCCTTTGAGCGCTTTCAGAGGACAGACCTCATGCCTAAGAGATGTATACCTATTGTCTTATAAGTAATTGTTGTGGAGATTCGGATAATTTAGAAAGGTCAGAAATCTACATTTATGTCTATTCATGGGCGGACTGCAAATTCTTTATTACATCTCAAAATGATTTTTTAAATACATTTCTGAGTTTCATTATTTACGGTGTTGTCGAGGCCTTTTTCAGAATGCAGAGAGAAACTAGCCATATCTGAAAGATTAATGAACGGTTTTTGATGAAATAGTAATATTCTGAATGTGCGCTTAATTGGTATTTTGCATCGGCAATGCCATAGATAAAGCAGGGACTGTTGTGTGTTCGAGTCCCAGTGATACATCGATATTTTCAAAGCTGATTGAAAAAGAAATCATCGATTTTACCCGCGATCAGTTGCCTTATCCGCTTTATTATATCCGGTCGTGTCTGTCACTGCAAGCACGTGTTGATCTTCGTGCAAGCAATCTGGAATGTTGAAGCATTTACTATTAATTTTTCGGAAGTTTTACTTGCCGGCCGCCAGTCTACGTTCACTACATATTCTTCATATCTTATTGGGCTTGTACCGGTTCCCGTAGCAAATATCATCATAAATCGTATCACCAAATAATGTAGAGTTT
>CACRXP010001180.1:28244-55207 GCA_902702965.1 Spirometra erinaceieuropaei | reverse complement strand
TAAATCGTATCACCAAATAATGTAGAGTTTCGTATATCAAAATCCGACGATTTTCATCGGAATTTAACTTCACATTTACTGCGATAGAAACTGGATGCCTGACATTTGACAAAAAGCCCTGGGGACATTACTCCCTGAATTAAATTAGGGCTCGATTTTATTTATAGAAAGGGGAGATGCAAGATGTGTGCGGCGATTTGTTTTATTAAAACACGCTTTTTTATAATAGCAGACATCAGGTTGTAGTAACAGTCAAACTACACCGTCGTCGTTCATTTCTAATTACCAGCAGAAGCTCACAAAATAAATTTTAAATGCAATTGTCCAAATAAACTACCGCTGCCTGCAGAGTCGCTGCATTCAGAAACATGAACCAAATTGTGGCACATTATATGCTACATAGTGTTCTACATTTTCTGGAATTTAAGTGGAAATCCTGCGATATTTTGTACCAAATGAGGAAGCCTGTAAGATAGTGAGCATTATCGTAATTTCAAGAACAATATCAAACTAGCACATAATAGTCCTAGTTTGTAGTTGTTAAGGCTTCTAGATGTTTCTCGGCAAGTTTTGAAACGTGTCAACATTCATTGTTTGTCTTAGTAGGAATACATCGACGTGACTATCATTAGTTTAGCGAGACACATCAATTTGTTCCTATATATCTTATGGAAGTGCATGTAAACAAATGCTTAATTAATATGGTTTAGATATTTTACCTCATTCAGTAACACAATACGTATCTTTCAAATTCTGTTTCTAAAAATGGTATTATGTTGTTTCAACAAAGTCTCTATTAAATAAGCTTTTAAAGTTGTGAAATGCCCGTTCATAATACATTATGTCCTGTAATTATTAATGTCGCTTGGCAAATTTCATGAACACCCATGATTTCCTCTTTAAGCCATGATAGTGGAAAATTTTTAGCTTGCAGTTTGAAAACCGCAAATGTAACCAACTTCAACATTATTCGGGAATTGTAAAGTTATGTATACGGTGCTTCCCATTAAAGTATTTGTAGAAGATTCACTTTGTGCAATAATTTACCGTACTAACAACACGGGTATTAGCTAATACCTGTGTTGTTAGTACGGTAAATTATTGCACAATGCTATACTACGGGCTGCCTGTTGGCGGTTTGTGAATATTAAGCGGTTATTCCGCAGTAGCTGATGGATTTTGGCTCAAATATCCATATCAAATTTCGGACCGTGCCTGAAAAGGCCTGTTTCGAAAGAGTTACTCCAAGTTCGCGCATTAATTACCTCGGAAATTAAGCAAGGCAAGATTAACTTTCTACAAAATGAATAAAGAGAGAATGTTTTGTAAATATTTTCTAGGAATTATATTTTTGTGAGATCATCTAAAATATGTGGTAAACTTCCCTGTTATTAGATAATAAGTTTTTCAGGGTGTAGTTTTTGCGGGCAGCTACAATGTAAACAAAGGAATGAGCATTATGGCATTTGCATAGTTTTCAAAGTGTATAAGATCATTACTGGTTAATTCAACGTTAAAAACTAGGGGTAATGTCAACATTATTTGTTTCGTTCATACAATGAACGCAGTGACTGCAGGCAGATTCATTCGGTTAAAAAACAAAAAATTCACACAGTGTTTGCCCAGGTTTAATTTCCCACAGTGCGTTTATTTGGAGAACACTAAAAAATATGGTTAGTGTAAATAATTCATGCATGGAAAAGAAAAGTAAATGAACTCACTTAAGCAGAATAAAGCGAGCATATCTACCCTATTAAACATATCACAGTGCAAATGCGTATGTAAATCTTCCGCGTAAACAACAAACAAACGTAAACAAAAAAATGAATGTCCGTTACCGTCAAAAGGGCTTATAGAAGGATATTTAAGTTCTACCTAGTCTGACTTGTTGCAAATAATTGTTTCTTCACGTTGTCCAAAATAACCATTTTAATACATTATTTAAGAAGCAGATAATATTACCTAGAGTGCGCAAGAATATCCTGAAAAATTATTCAGCACCCCAAACCGAACGACGTCAGCGTGCAAATGCAGTAGAGAATGGCCATTGTAAACAAGATCAGATGGCTTATAAAATGTGGAAAAATTATAGACAAAATTACACAACAGTTGGCGGCCATAAGCACCACAAGATATATGCAAGGTTGGGTGGCAAAATATTTACACTGCCACGGAAAACTGTAATAAATGATAATAACGGGGTCCGTCTTAATACGGGGACAAAACAACGGGGCCTATGTACAGGAGGAATTGCCGATATTCGGCAGCTTTCCAAAACTCCAGGAAGTCAAGTGTTCTACACTTGCGTGAAAACTCTGTCGGTAAACAGTGGATGCGTAGCTTAATAGATGTGTTTAATGACGTAGAGTGGCCATCAAAACCAAGTCGTTAAGTATGCCACAATTTTCACCTAACACTGAGGCAGACTTGGTGCATGTACAGTGAGTGACCTATCTCCTGAAATGTTGGCTGAAATTCTAAAATGCGTTTTCGATTAGGAAGGATTACTTGGTTGACGTTGTAATAATGATTATCTTGTGGCATACTCTTATAACAATTCGGACTCGGCAGGGTTGTCGGCTTTTAACTGCACTTATTTTCAATCTCCTGGAGAAAGTGTGCTCGGTAAAAAAATGACTACTTAAGTAGCATGAATTTTTCCCATTGATTTTCGATGGTCTTGGAAATGCAAATATATTTTATAGAAACAATGAACAAAAATATGCTTTCATTTAATCAATCAATAGAGGATCACGTCTTCTTTATATTTTATACTTATGGAAGGAGTATAATTAGGTTTTAAAAAAGTTTTCTAATTGCCGAATAATTTGGAGCCTGATCATTTGTTGCATTAGCGCTGAGTGATTTCACTCTACAAAAAGCATTCTTCCGCGTAAAGAAAATCATATATTTTTCTATGCCATCAAAGAGATATCACACAGAGTCCATAACATTTTGCAATGGATGCTGACTATGTTGTACATTTCAGGAGGAGCAGTGGTAAAGGACCAGATACGATGTTATGTGCATGGACTTTGTGCGGTCTTAAAAAGTCTCATAATTAGAAACGTTTTTAAAACCTATTTTTACCCCTTCCTTAAGTATAAAATATAAAGAAGACGTGATTCTCTATTGATTAATTAAAAGAAGTGATCACCTACACGATTGGGAGGTCCTTCAAAATTTCTTCAAATTAGGCGTCGCCATGGCCGCGCTTGGCCACACCTGGCCACACCTGCAAGGTTCATAGTGTGCTGGTGTCAACTGTACGCTTAGCTAACGTAGAGCATGTTTGTTCTACGTTAATATATGCACTCCGTGTCATAAGCGATGACTATTCCAACAGTCATGTCAATACAACCGATCGAATTTTTCCCTCAGACCAATGTGTAAGCAATGGCTTCCAGATTATCCAAGCTCACATAAAGAATTACAATACCTATTTTCGCTTTGACATAGGAAAGTAGTGTGTAGGATAAAACGTCATTTTATCCAGGCATTGTCTATGCCGCTAACCTTACACTTATCCTAAAACAAAGTTAACACAAACGATGTAATGGTTTTTTGATGATCATACTGCGTCTCGTCTGCAATAAAAGTTAGCATTCGTTCCGGCCGCGACAACCGTTGACACACGAAAACCGCGCCGGCTAGAACCGACGCATCTTCCGTCCAGCTCCAGTGGCTCCCGGCTGCCCTCACAAACTTTCTCCGTCTCACGCGGACGGCCTTGAGCCCTTGTGAGTATTCATCCCACCCACCCGATTCCTCCCTTAATCCGTCCAATCAAATGACCAGTGCCCAGCCAGTCACTCTCCCTGCTGAGTCGCCCATGCACACCGCGAAAATGACACACGATGACTGACGAATGTTTAGCTCAAAAACAAACAGCCGACTGATGGCAAGCTGCCTTGTGCACAAAATAAACATGTTCTCAAAGATTTCTGATGTCCGAACTTAGACGGAAGAAAATTCTTGTGTGTGATTGCTGTTAATCATTCATTATCGATCGTCACAATAGTATACATGCAGAAAAGCAGGACCGCAACAAGAGTTCTAAACTGGAACTCCCAATCAAATTTGCAGGATCATAACCCAGAGTTTTAGCAAGTGCATTATAAAAACGACTTAATCCGCTGGGTTAAGTTTAACAATTCAAACACGCTAGCTCTAATTTCCTTCGGAACATAAAAAACAAATGCCTGGATTCTTTTTAATTGATCAAACCTATAAAGAACAAATCTTGAAATGAGAGAATTACTTAGATGAACAAATATATTTGTCTACTGCATGAAATCATTGACTTACTGACCTCAGATCAAAAGACCGGCTCACCAATAGTAGTCCGTAATACCTTCAGGCAGATGGTGATTTTCACTAAGATCAAAAGGTTTCTTATGTCCCAAAATGTGGCATGTCTTTTGAAAAATGAGCAAACATGTATATTTGATGTTTTGGCAGATTTTGTATAAATTATACTGATCCGTCTGTNTTTTTATGTCAATTTCAAGGGAATGAAAACGAAAGAAAGCCTTGGCGGATCCCAAGTATATGTGGCTATAATTGGTATGTCTGTCATTACTTACACAATTCCATGATATTCAGACCTTGATTCTGCTTTTACCAAGCACCTAAGTACGTCGCTGAACAGCTTTGTGCAAAGGAAACACAAATCGCAAGTTAAAAGAAGAGAGAGTTGTAAATGAATTGCCGTTTATCAAGAACCAATCCTGATTGTTAGACAACATCCCAGGATCTTCACCTTATTGCCGGCCTTCGTCGGCCCAGTGATCAGATATCCTGTTGGTATTTGAATCTGGATTAATAGGTATCTGATAGATATCGACTCCGTGTAGTTTGCTAATAGGGATGTGTATCCATATGGCTGACCCCGAGGCCAACATTTCAGGACAGATCAGTGTAAATTCCTAACACTTGAGAACACTAGAGACACCAGCTTCTCAATTTCTCTTCAGTTTAAGTGGACAAACGATTAAATACAGCGAACTGGGAAATGGCTAAATCTGGGCACATTCCCAACCTACGCCTCACCGGTTCTACTATAAATGTCAGGCACAGGTGATATAAACAGGAACAAAACGCACTGACACCCCATAACCCGACATATAAGAAAGATATCCGAATTCTGACTGTGAAACATTTAAGGCCAAAACGACTGGGGAATACAATGAGTTTCTCAGCAACTTGTTTGATTTCAGAATGGTTGGTAAGCTAACTCTAAATGTTTGCAATAGTCTACTACGTACCTACGGTGACCAAATAGACAGACAGACGCTGTCAGACAGACTACCATCATTAACGAAAGGCTTGTTACCAAGTGGTCATAAACTGTTGCGTACTAGTCCCGAAATTCAATTTATCACACAGTCATTATACCTGGATGTTTTTACACCATTCCAATTATACTGTATTATGTGGGCATTCCACTTTGATAAAAGGAGATCAGATTCTTTGGTGGTAAAGTATACCTTAGATTTCGCAGTCGTAATATTAACCAACACTTTTGATCAATCCGTACACAATTGCTTCCACTTGATTGCGTGATGCTGTTGGTAGAATTGAACAATGCATCTAGCCTTTCCAGAAAATCTTAGAAATCTAAATGGAACTATAGTTTACGACAGCGGGTGCAGGGTATGATTAAAGTCAAGTTTCTACCCACCTGTTGAGCTTTTGTTTGTGGCCGGTGTTGGGTCTCCTCAACCTTAATCTCAGTTTAAAACCGACTCTAGACTCAGCGTTTAACTAATCGTCACTCTAAACTTGGTCATATGTTCAGCCGGCATCCTAGCTCCATACTCCGAATTGTCTGGTGTCATGTGCTCTCGCACCAGCTCAAGACATAGTGAGTTCCTGGTCACTGCCACCTACAGGCTCGTTCTCGTATACAAAATAAAGCTGGACCCCATTTGCGTGAATAATCTTTTATGTAAAGAATAACTAAAGAAGGGACGGGAGAGAGTTGACAGCCGGACAAGGACACGCCTGGTGCAAAGAGACGGGTGAATTATGCGCCGCAGTGCCTCACGTGAGAGTACATCTTATTAGGACTTGCAGATGACTGACGAATTAGGAAGCCAGCCTGCCGTTTGGGCACTCTCGAGATGCTAAGAGTTGCAACACACACTCCAAACAGGGCCACCACAAAGCAAACGGAACTCCTGCGTGTTTTTTATTGCCTGCTAGGGCCATTGTATTTGAATTATTGTCCGTGGCGCCAGGGATCTCCTGAATTCACGCCTATACCGTGTGTTTTACTTCATGGTATGTTCGCATTTTAGAATTGCAACTAGTATAATTTGTGAGGCCGAGATTTTAGGACACAGCGAGGCGTATTTCAGTGTAACAGAAAAGCATCGTGCGCGACAACATCTGCGTACTGGAAAAGCCTTACTGCAATGCGAACCAGTTTCATAACACCGCAAGGGATGAAAACGGAAACAGCCTAACAACCCCTCCGTCGCTCATTGACTTTGCTGCCAACAAAAAGCAATAAATACTTCCCTCTTAATAACGTATATGCTATCTAATTACAGCTTATTTTGGATTATGTTCGTCAGATTAAGTGCAGCGGTTGGAGCAGTTTTATTAATCGAATACCATATGCCACCCCCATAAACATGGCATGGACACATGTGCGTTTACGCAAGTAACAAAGGTGAACCTCCCCAAAATTCCGGAAAGTTCAATTCTCCTATCTCAGTTATTCACCCTTTTCTTTCAAGTACAATTTTCCGGACTTCTGGAAGTACTCGATCAGTGCACCTATCTTTAAAGGCGGCGATCGATCTCATACCTAAAACCATCGTGGTGTTCACTGAGCACCAGCAGTGACTAAAATCCTCGAGACGTTAATCTACAACCAATGGCTAGAACATCTCATAAACGTCAATTTCATCCCCCTCTCTCAACAGGAACTTTTCCTAAAAAGTCATATCATGCCTATAAAGTTGTACCCGCATATATAAAAGGTTTTCCAAAGTTTTGTTTTACGACCTACAAAATTGTCATTTACCCGTTTTTTCAAGTTTGCATTCTGTTATTGAGTAAAAATTGCTTAATATCTATTGTGCTGTCTGGCCCACCAATATTGAAAGCTTTCATAAATTGTGTCATCATACATAGCCCTATTCATCTCTCCTTAAAGTTCGTCAGCTATCATCAATATAAACTTTTGGACTAACATCTTGTTTTGCTTTTTCGACATGAAACCTCAGGCAACCCTTCGTGGAAATCTGAAGGATACTAAACTCCAATTAAAATCCATTGTACGTATGAGGAAAATAGACCTAGGGCGCTCGATAAATTTTTTCTGATCTTGATGCACTTCTTGAAGGAATGTTGCCAATACTCACGTCTCAGCAACGTAAGAAGCTCAAGCCTCTCATTGACCTGGTTTGCTAGTGAGACCGAAAACAGGCAAAAACGATAGTTTAACTTTATTTTAAAAAACGTTCCTAAGAGTAAACAGCCAGTCAATGCCGCTTTCCAATTTCCTTCTTCATGCGGCTTTAACCTTACGGTCGCAAAAGCTTAAAGACTTTCATTTAGAAACAAAAATCCATCAATTCTTCTCAACTATTTTTGTCGATAGAAGTAGACTTCATTTTCTCCCAATTGGAGCGCTCACCTCAATATCTCAGGGGAAATTAACTTTTATTAGTTGAGATAAAACGCCACTGCAACAAAGTGTTTCTCCCCACAAACAAACGTAAAGCCACCCCAGAATTCTACTCATCTGCCGTTTGCTCCTAAAGCCGATTCTCCATCGGGCGTCAACCAAACCTCCCCCTAATCTGCAGTGGCCGCAGTCCCATCTAGCTCTTCAACCGAGCATATTATAACTGAGTCAGTTGAACCCAGCCTCGTTAAAACACTCCCAAGAAGCAAGGATTGCTGAAATGCGGCTCCCAAATTTACTACAAAGCTTGACTTTAACAGAAAAAATAAGCCAATCCTAGAACTACAACCGAGCCCTAGCACTCAGAATAATGAATTAGTTAATAAACCTAAATCGAATCCATCCCGTTCCCAGGCCTGGCCACTCAGCTGTGACCTAGCGGTTAGATCATATAAGCCAGATGAGTTCAGGGAGATCCTTACCTGTTCCAATCCCAAATTCTCAACTAAACGTTAACCCCTAAGTCGTAAAGCCCACTTAAACACCGCCTGCAAAATGCAAGTGTGGAGCGTTGCTAAAACTTTTTTTAATCTCATTGGTAGTCTGAAATCCCAAATAATAAAGCCTTTACCTGATGTAGACTGCTTCTCGAAACCACTACGTCCGCTACCTTACATAAACAACCCCTCATATTATAGCTGAAAATTCACAAGATCCTATTTTAATGCTTCCTGTTTTGCCAACACAACAAAAGAGCTTTGCTCTTTCAGGGTCCTCCTAAAATACTTTTTCCATACAATGCTATATCTTTAGTTAGCATTGAGCATTACTGAATCTTGGCCTCACAACCAAATTCAGATTCGGTACTCAATTTAGATAGCCCATCAAGTAGGAGTTTTGAAATTACAGCGTACCTTGTCCATGTACAGATATGCTTTTCAGCTTCTCAGATTTCACAGCAACCATCCGGTGACGCATAACCGATGCTGCGTGAAGACGCTTTTCAAACGGATGCCAACTTACTGCAGCAAACCGGAGGACAGAGCACGTGAGGTCCGTTATCCCCGCAAGCAGTTTATGCAAAACGGCTATCCGGGCCGTCATAAGTCGCTGCCTACGCGGTCGTTCCCAAAAGACTCAAACAACAACACCTGCGACGATATCATATTCTCTGCCATACATCAAGGGCGTTTTTAGAAACGAACGTGCGCATTGCTGCGGAGCTGGGCGCTGGAATTGCGCACCGCGCCAAAGCCACTACGCGCAATAGGGTCATGAAAATCAAAGTCCAATTAAAGTCTGAAGAGCAACCTGGAGTATGTATTGAATTCCGTGTCAAAATTGTCCTTGTATTTACACAGGACAGGCTGGGCGCTGGCTCGGATCGCGCATACACGAACATAAACTGCTGTGCAATGAGGCGACGCATTATCACAATTGGTCGCCCACACCTACGAAATGGGTCACGCGTTTAACTTCGCAGGCGCCAAAATAGCCGCCCATGCCACAGACAAAACAGGGCGAGAATTGATTGAAGCGTGGGGCCTGGATGAGAACTCGGTTCATCGATTTATCGATCTGTCGCAGGTGTACAGATCCCTACTTAGTCGCCTCCCGTCTTGCGCCGTCAGTCGACGAGTTGCCCGCATGCCATATAACATTCGCTTGTTCTTTTGCTGCCACTACCTCTGATGATGGACTCCTGTACGAGTCTGAAAGCACAGGACAATAAACATAGTGTTCCGGTGGTCGACTTTTGTTCTTCACTTATGATACACTAGGAACTCGAAATTTCGCCTTTATTCATGATACCGCATGAATGGACATTTCGCTTTTACAAAACGTTCATTATTTCAGACTTTGGATCAGAATGCTGGCGTTTCTTTGCCTGTAAACATTGGAGAAGACGTAATTTACAGTTGGATTTGTAGACAAAAGGATATTTGCGTGTCTTGTCTAATAAATATGTTTGGAGTAGCAGATATATGAGAAATTAATGTCAAACGTCTATTTTAGGTAAGTAGTCATCTTACAAAAGTGCGTTTTCTTAACAGGCAGCTAGCAAAAAGCGCATTCATAAAACTGAAATATATTGTGAGGATGCCACCCGGCACCTAGCCTATAAGACCCAACTAAAATAACCATTCCCAATCAAAGGTACAATTCAGAGCAAATATGTTGTTTATACCTCATAGAAATCGGTTTTATTTTTGTATCATTTGACGGATGCACACATTATGCAGTTCTTTTTGTTATCGATGTCTGTTCTAGTTTCTTTATACTATCACGGGTGTCCAGAATACTATTTATTTGAACAGAAACACACTTAACGGTGTTAGTTTTTTACTTTACTGTCAACAAATAACGTACAAACAGAATCGATTTTGCACAGACGTAAACGTTATTTTTTTATCATTTTATTAGTCAATCATCAGGTCTTCGCAAATGCCAGGAAAAAATTAACGTATTCAAACGAAGGGTTTTTATGGCACTATTTACTATACTTGAGGGTACGACGCCAAAACGATAACTCGCCTGTGTATTAGAAAAATGATGTGTTCGTTCTCAAACA
Organism: Spirometra erinaceieuropaei; assembly: GCA_902702965.1. Taxonomy (NCBI): domain Eukaryota; kingdom Metazoa; phylum Platyhelminthes; class Cestoda; order Diphyllobothriidea; family Diphyllobothriidae; genus Spirometra; species Spirometra erinaceieuropaei. The sequence goes on along the minus strand of CACRXP010001180.1, from coordinate 44,993 downwards.
ACTTTCTACCATCAATGTGTGGCAAGCATTACTTTTTAGGAACTGTAGTTGCTGCATAGGTCAAAATGCCCGTCTGATTTACCAAGACAGGTCTATGTTCGCCAATGGCATTTATAATTGTCCGCATATACTGTAAAATAGATTCTTGCTCAAAGGCTCTAAATGCTGCTCTTGGCCCCCTTATTTTAGGAAATATTCGCAAAATGACAGGAACATACGGGTGCATTACACAGAGAAATGCGAGTGGGAACTTTTGCGACTTAACCATTAACGGATCTGACTGCAAAACATTAAACCGGCGACCCTTTTCCAAAGATAACGTGCTGCTATAGAAACCGATTTTCTTAGAAAAACGCAATCAATCCCGTCTGATAGTTTGATACTGCAATACCTGCAGATCAGTCGTTTCGTTTTACTACACACAGTTTCAGTTTTAAAAACCCACCCTTTCTGTCTTGTAGAAACATCTTTTTTAATAACTCTTGAAGATATTTTGTATGATCTACTTGGATTCGACTTTAGGCCCCTCTAAACATTGCTGTCGGGGAGCAGGGCGCCTTTTGCTGCCACAGAAAAACACAGGTTGGTAAAAAATGTACGACGTTTTTTGACATTAAACCAATCACTGTGGGAGAAGAAACGACTAACCGAAACGTCAGACCTCAAATACACCTCTCCCGGTGAAGGCCTCCTTTTCTTTTGATATGCCACCCGGGAATCAAATTTTCACTACTATTGACAAGTGTCCTTATTTTAACAGGCTATGACTCACACGTTTTTGCATTCTGGTGAGCCTGAGGCTGAAAGTAAATAAGTTGTTGATTTTCCAGCATATTTCCGAGGCTAAAACCTTAGCCACAGCATTTTCCCCTCGTGAAATATTGCGAGGACAGGCAAACCTGACAGCTGTCTTTTAGGTCAACTACTGTAGTATATCCAGTTAACGTCCTAGGCATGTTGAATAGCATGTTGAAAAGTACATTAAAAAGAAAGCCCATTTATAACCGAAAGGACTTGTTTTTCATCCGCAAAACACCCTCACACACGCACACATTTATTCACCGCCCTGTTCATACGCATGAAGGCAGAAGGAATTTACGACGAATTGTAAATTTATACCCAAAAATTATACATTATGGAGCAAACGATGGTGGCATACTTAGAGTTTCTGTTTATTTAAGGTCGCAGAATGCTCCACAGTTACATAAAATATATCATTAAAAATCTGCCGAGACACGTATTATTTTTTTTGGCCGCGAGGACTTTGAGAAGGCCCTGCAGCAATTGATAAGAAAATACTGCGTGGACAGACAGGTTCGTGTAGCAGAATTAGTAAATGCCACTAGTTGCAACCACATTTACTTTATCACACGACCCCCGGCGGGCTTTGTAATTTAGCTGATTGAAGTGTTGATCAGCTTAAAGTCTTAAATTTGCAATCATACATTCGAACTTCTTAGTTTACTGATTTTTCCAGGGTTGGAACAAAGACGTTATTGAAATCTGTCGTGACACCTACTATCAACATATACTAGGGTGACTTGAACGACTATTTCTTGTGGCTTAGTCGATATCAGCCGGCCATACTCAACCTAAGTATTGACCTTTGTGTTGCAGATGCATGTTGGGGCGATTAAAGACGATGCGATCGGAGAATTTCCTCGCAGTAATTTGATACCGAGAATCCTCTTTGCAATACTTCGGTCATTTGACATCACTCATGGTCCCAAATGATTTTGGACCACCAGTCTCGTTCCTTGTATTTTGCTATTAATCACATATTGTATGATGAAGTGTTACCTGGACAAATAAAAAGTCCTTATTGGATAGTATATTTTAGAAAAGGGCATATTTAATTTCATTTAAATTCAGAATTGCACGTCGGTTTCGAATGAACTTTATAATTGTAAAATAATGGTTTATTTTTAAAACATTTACTGGACCCTGGTTTACGTAAGCGTCCAGTAAATGTGACAGTAATTATTTGGACAAAAATCATACTATCGGGTTTTGAAGTAATTACTAACTAGGCTACTTGCAGGAAGTCGTTTTGAATGCAGCTAGACACTGAGGCAGTTTCAAAGGTCTGCATCACGTCCCACATTGACGAGCATTTAGCCAGTATCTGCTAGGAGAAGAAGTAAGTGTATGCCCCCAAACATCGTTGCGACTATCCATCTTGCCAAGAAAGCCTCAGCCTATTGGGGAATTTACGTAAGGCATGCTTTGAAGTGGCTAGGTCAGGCGCATCTACACAGATGATGGTTAATGTGTGTGCAATCGTTATCCATTCAGGAGCGTCAAACCAACACTAATTAAACCGCGTACGTTGGATGAGGATAAAAGTTCAATTGCGTATTCAAAACGAATCATCAGTCGACTTTAGCCCAAGCATGCGATTGGACGCGGCTGCAGAAAGGTATTTTAATTGTGAACACCTCTCAGTTTTCCATACACTTTGTTGGCTTACGATGATGAATGCTGCAGTATTTCCAGTTCTTTTATGGTTTTTTCAATTACTTTTAGCATGCAGACAGGCAAGCGTGAGTAATCTGCAAGCATAGCAACATCGTAGTCATTTCTCTATATGAACATTTCCATTTACAACGGTCTCTGTGATATGCTGTCTTACCTACACAATTCATCTTTAAAGAATTGGTTAACGTTTGAATATCAATAGACGTCTTTTGCGCATTTATTTTTGCACGAAGACAATATTGTTTACATGCGTCTGCAATGTTTTATGTCTTAAATTTTTGTAAGTGTGCTATTCGATCCCTGTCAGAATTTAAGAAATCTTAAGATGGCATAGTGTGGGACGACACGCGTAGCAGGCATGGGTTTGTCTTTCAGAGAACTGGCTTCGATCGTTTAAAAGGATTGCTAGAAGCCTTGGCATTTTCGTGACCTCTCAAATTTAAAAGACTATGTTGAGTCAGCAAAAAAACGTTAAAATCGGTTGTACTGTTGGCTTCGATAAATTATACGATTAATTAAAGTGGTTTACTGTAACTGTTTACAATCTTGTTTGCTTTTCTGCTCACCTTTTTATATTTCAGCATAGAGCTGCAATAAACTATCAACTTTTACTCAAAAGTTTATCAGCATTTTCTGACTGCTCGAAGTAGGTCTTAATTGTCCAGAGTGATTGTTGAACATGCGATTATTCCTTGACATGAATATGCAAGATGTTTTGATGATTAGGTGATCACAAGCTTTAATGAATTCCTTCTGCGGAGTTTTATCCTTCTGAGGGAACAAACTAAACTATTTACATTCGATACGCAAGACCTTTCTATGCCGCTTGAAATTGGAGTTTTTCAACGTGTGACGGGTTGTCGTGTGTTTCGTAATCCGGATTTACTGAAATATAACTGCCAAAATGTGCTTATTACAGTTAATCTATACTGGCGCCAGGTATGTTATGAACTCACATCTTCTCATAAATTGTAATATATTGTACCTGAGATTTGTTGCAGCATTTCAAAATTATTCTCTTCTTTTACTAGGCCAAGACTCTGCTTCGATTTCCAGCTTCGATAATAAAGCTTGGACATATGACAGCGAGCGTTAACATTACTGGTTGGACGGACAGGCATACACCTGCAAATAACTGCTATGTTGACAATGTTTCCGCAATACGCCTTGGTGATGGAGAGTTCTACGACAAGCGGTTCGCTGGCATCAAATTATTCAAGACGAAGTTTGATAAGTATTTGACGGATGCACTAAGAAAAATCAATTCAAATGTTCCAATTCAGTGCTAACGATAACAAAGGAAATTTAAAGGGGCCGATCCAATGAAACCATAATATATAGCAATCCCTTTAGAGCGTTTGTGTGGTAGGTGGTGGTTTGTGCATGTGCTGTCATTACCAACCTTATAATGTCCCCCAGGTATACCTGCCTCTCACTTTTTACATAATTTCAATCATTCGTTCACTGCAGCCAGATAATTACCTTCCCAGGTAACATGTACTGTTTGCTTCTTCCAAATTCATTTCACATACAGCATGCCACGATTTGGAGAAAATACTTATCATGGTTTAACAAATGAAATACAAGTGTAAAAGCAGTATGTATAATGGAAAGCAGGTGAACGCAGAGGACATGATCGTTACAAGACGACAGCTTGATGAGATATGGCAGTTCAATCTTGGACCGACGACGTCGACCGCACAGTAGTGTGCAAGCGGGCGCGGTGACTTGCGCGCGGTTTTTTAGGGATAATGGAGGATCGATCCTACCCGCCTGGGCGCGCTATCAGGACGTGCACAAAAAGACCGGAGGTTGGGGGGTTGGAGGTGATGCAATGGGCTGGCAGGGCCGGACCCCACACTTGGGTCTGCTTCCGCACTCGGTTCGCGTCCCACTATGTGGGAGTGTCATAAAGACCACACTAGGAAGGAGTCCTTGCTGCCTGACTTTCTGTATGCCACTCAGCCACTGAACCCACAAAACAAACAGTGCACCGACTAAGATGTTAGAGACATCCCCCTAGTTTATCGTGCACCGTTATGGCTTTAGACGCGGCAGACATATTTTAGTGATACAAATGGGCTGAGTCGTTCACCTTACTCCGTTTTTTTTATATCTCGACCCCAGTCACTGCCCAACCCGTTCTGATTTATAGCGTGGTGAGTATGTGCGTACCATATAACGGGCTGATGACTGTGTTACCAAGAACACGTCGCAATAAGAAGGCATGCAACTTAGTTTCGTCTTTAACAATAATAAATCCACCTCAGACTGTTGACTGAGTCCGTGTGTATCCACTTTACGTCATAATGCTGGCAAGTAAAATGTTATAGTGGACGATATCCGTTTTTTACTAGGAACGAACTTCATCTCGTTTAGATGGTCAGCCTACTCTCCGGAATATCTAAAAGTTCTTACTTGCAATTTCTGCTATTACATTTATGCTATTTTATGGTAAGTAAGCAATATCTCATGTGACTAAAGGCTTCATGACAGTAATTCTCACGAAATAGAATACTAAAATGTACAGAAACTTGCGGAATCAAATACAAATCGAGGACGCGGAAAGGCGGAGATTTATGCGATTACTATTTTCGCATACGGACTGGGCCACTGGATATACAATCCGAGGCACGCTTCTAAGGTTAGTTGATGGACAAGTGAAAACTTTGGGTAATAGAAACTTCCGGAGACAGGAGTGCAGATTAATGCTGGAAGACATAGTCGAAGATAAACGTGTTTGTTTTGAATGGGTTTTTCTCTTTTTACACCCAAAAATGACTTGCCAGCTCTCAATGAATAAGAGATCCGAAAAATAGCTCAACACTGTTTAACGCTTGATTTATTGTCTTCTTTCGACGAGAAGAAATATGCATTTGTTAACAACAACACCCACCTGCGAGAAATACCAAGAAAAATTGGTTGACGGGGTCGTATGACCCAAAGTAGTACCTTTAATAGGCATAAGATGTTGATTGCTTGCATCGGCATGCACGTATTAAAAGCTCGCATTGTTTGAAAGTACATTTAAAAGAAAGCACACGAATAACCGAAAGGACTTATTTTTCATCCGCAAAACACCCTCTCACACGCACACATATATTCAGCGCCACGTCCATACGCATGAACTCAGAAGGCATTGACGACGAACTGTAAATTTATATCCAAAAACTATACATTATGGTGCAAACGATGCTGGCAGGCTTACAGTTTCTGTTTATTTAAGGTCGCAGAATGCTCCACAGTTGCATAAAATATATCATTAAAAATCTGCCGAGACTAGTATTATTTTTTTTGGCCGGGAGGACTTTGAGAAGGCCCTGCACCAATTGATAAGAAAATCCTGCGTGGACAGACAGCTTCGTGTAGCAGAATTACTAAATGCCACTAGTTGCAATAGGCTGGAGGGAACTAGACCCACATTTACTTTATCACACGACCCCGGCGGGCTTTGTAATTTAGTTGTTTAATGTATTGATTGCCTTCAAGAACGCAATAGGAATTTACGACGAATTGTATATTAATACCCAAAAGTTATACATTATGGAGCAAACGATGGTGGCAAGGGTTTTAAATTCAGTTTATTTTAGGGAACGTAGGTTTTGAAACTGTGAGCTGCCTGTTTTTCACGATGAAGAAAATCATATCAAAAATGTGATAATGTAAACAATAAATATCAAAGCCAGCCTGATAAACGAATTGCCACAAGTTTTTAAAATATTGACATTACTAACTGTTCTGTACAGTATTCTGTCCATGGATAATAGGTGCAATCCCAGTTTCTGGAGGAGACAAATTAAATGCCAACTTGAAAAGTCAAGTTGGCGAAAACGTGTTTTCGTTAATTCTTCGGCAGGCCAATACAATTACATGAAGGAATGAAAAAATACAAAATCAACAGGGTTTAGAGATGTCTCAAGGTCTATTATGTCATTAACACTCATCATCTCCACGCCGCCCGTATGACAAGGTCGGCGGGTGTTGGTCCTCAGAGCTAGGGGAGCGGGTAAGAGAGTCTTTGAGTGATGTTTTAATGATTGAGTACGCGGAGTAGCCTTCACTGTAATCAGGGATTTGAGGCGACATGGCGTCATCAATTGGGGTTTGCGTCGACCACGGCAGAGAGAGCGCCTGTGTCAGGGTTTTCTGACAGCATAACACCGGATTCGCTAACCGTATTGCCACTGCCTCGGCCGTTGCTAGTATTCGTTGGAGTAGGCATTAGAGAAGCATTTTGGTGTCCAGTCGACAACCTGACATGCTTCCTTGGCATCGACTCCGTGATTCCTATCGACTAAATGTGCGAGAGTAGAACTCGAAATCGACCGGGTCTCACCTCTGCCTAGCCAGGCGGGCATATGTTCACGCACCGTCTTTATCAGGCGTCTCGTTGTGCGGCCGATGTATCCTGCTCCACAGCAGCAAGGGAATAAATAAATGCACATTGATGTGGCCTACAACAGTAGTCTGTCTTGACCCCCCAAACGGAGGAGGGAAGACTTTGTGAAGCATACGCGTAAATTCGCCGTGGGGAATGCCCTCGTGATAGCTGTAGTTAAGCGCCGTCTGACTAGTTCGCTCTCTGCATCTCTTGCAAAAGGCAATCTTATGAATGCATCTTTCTTTTCCGCAGCCGCAACAGTAGGCTTTTCGGCGCGTTCCCCAATATTTCGAAGGATAAATCTATCTGGGTATCAGTTCTCGCGAGATGTGTTCCTCAGTTGATGGAGTTCTTCTTCAATAGCTTTAGTTGAGCAGATGCGTCTCACTCTAGCCGCCAATCCCTGGACTAAATTCCAGCCAGCTCTCACATCCAACTGAGTCGGGAAAATAATAACAAACAAACGCTACTGATATACGGTAGTATTATAATAATATTAATAAACTTTTCAAACGAGATGATAAGGCAATATCTGTCAGGTGGCATTATGAAATTTAGTGGTACACTGCTCCAACTTGCGCTTAAAAGCCTCGTAGACGGTTTGAGAGCGATTGATCAAGAAGCTTCGGATCCATCTCAGAAGAGTATTCCTAATGCCTGTTCGACTTCATTTGTACAGGAGACGCTGATGCGGTACACCGTCGAATGGCTTCTTAAAGTCGACGTAGACTGCGTGCACTGCATTGCCGCCATCAGTGGCACGGATCCAACGTTCTAAACAATAAAGTAGGTTGTTCACGCATGATCTGTCTCTATAAAATCCGTACTGGCCATCGCATACCAAATCATGCTCTTTTACGAAGCGCATTATTTTTCGCCTAATTTTTTTGCATAATTTTGCAGCAAATTGAACTATGGCTAATTGGTCTGTAATTTTTTGCTAACTCCATACTGCCACCTTTATAAATTGGTATGATCCGTGTATATTTTTAATTGGCGTACAAATAACCTGCTTTGAACACAGCTTGAAAAGGCATGGACAGCGGTTTAGATAGTTCTCCAGCGAACTCATTCAACAATTTCGGTGGTATGTCATCCGGCGCAGGGGATTATACATATTCACCGTCGCCAGTTCTTTGTGAACAATGGCTTCGGGAAAATAGACAAACTCAATTGTTGGCCCGCCCACAATGTCGCAGTCGGGAGGCAGTAATTTGCTTTCATTCGCAAAGATGGATTTCAAAAAATTGTGATATTGGTGCTGCCTTTGTTTCGTCTTCACTGAGTTCTAGGTCGCTACTAGCTTTTAATAATGGGCATGATCTCTGATTCGTGTAGTTTTTCTTATATAACCAAAGAATCACTCCGGATTTTCTACGGCCCGATTCAGTAGGTCTTTCTCGAAAGTACTCGCGTTCGGAGGATTAGCCTCTTATCTAGCGTCCTATGTGCCTTTTATGCATTTATCGACACAGAGGTCCTATGCGAGAGGAATTTCCTCAATAACCACAGATCAATGTTCACGCATTTTAAGGCTTTTGCTATCTACGGAGGTCTGCTGTTCAATTTCTTCCTTGAAATACAACAGTGGTCTCTGAGAAAAATGTAAAAGCTCTCCCTAAACCAGTTCTAATCCTTCATTATGTCACTGGAAAAAGCTGGTTCTCAGTTTATGCTGTGTAGTTCAGCTTTCATTTGGGCAAAGTCACCATGTTAAATGTTTTATCTAACCCTGTTGGCTTGTCCGGACACAGGAAAAATGGAATACCCCACAACAGTACGAGGTGGTCGTCTAGACCTTGGGGAGGTATACATTGCTCCCCATCAGTGCTGTTCAGCGACTTATTCAGGAGCAGACCTAGGCAGTTTGATTGCTGCCCTTCGCGAACTCTCGTCGGAAACGAGACGTGCTAAGTGAGGAATAACCTGAGCGTCATGCCCAGCAAACGTCGGTCGAAGGCATTGTCTGGACCAGATGCATAAGCTGAACTCCAGTCGATAGGAGGTGTATGCAGTATTCCATAATTAGGACTTCAGACCGCATAGGGAATCTCTCTAATAGGTCGGGCGTCCGCCGTGGAATAATTCTTAGGCGGTCGGTAGACAGTCAGGATTTCAAGGCTCGGTGAACCCGGTGCTTATATAGTCAGCCAAATTGCCTCGGAAGTACACGTAGGTTTATCTGTTTTATTTTAAATACGTGAGTACACCTTCGCCCTGACATGCTCGCCTGTCTCTTCTAAACAGCTGGTGTCCTGGTATAGTTAACTCACGATTGTCCACTTGCTGGTTCAACTAAATTTCTGTTAGTAAGATTGTGTGCGGTAGTAGTTTAGATAGATGGATCTTTAGGTCGACGACATCCGATAACATGTTCTGCACATTTTTATATATAAATTTCAGTTTGCGATTTATGGTTGACAGAGAAGAATTGCGATGCGTTCAGGACTTTCGCCTACTATGTCAGCTGCGCGGTCATACGGATGGGGACCGTCCAAAGAAAGAATGTTGCACGCTGGCTGATTAAGTTGTTGTAGATAACCAAATTCAGTTCTCATTCGCTGAGCTTTTTCCTCAGCTCTGGAAGTAGAAGACGACATTTTAGCCTCTCTGATGGCGAGAAATCCGGTTGAAAGAACGCCGGGGTTGGTGCCTTACATTCTAAAGCGCCGAGAGAGAGAATCAACCCAGCTTTTTTCTTACAAACCAGCACAACATAAAGGGGTCGGGGCGTGTTTCTGCTGTGTGGTTGTTTGTCCGTTTTCCGAGACGGAAGGCTTTCAGTACTTCAATTGCCTCAGGGGTTCCAGAATATTGCTGGGATAGCCTTGGAAAAGCCTTAGATCTTCCGTAACCCGCTCTTTATGATTTTTGGCACTTACTTCATCGAGCCATGGAATAACGAGACATTGGTCTCTGGCAATATCTTTCGTACATTTTGTATATGTATCGCTCTCTGCGGGATGTGATGCTTAAAGGATATTATATGGTGATTACAGAACACATGTGCTATCGCAGTTTCGATTATCGATACCTGTTTTGTCTGATTTGGTGGGGGTCGTTGACACGGACTGTAGGGAATGTTTAAGAGTTTTCTGGTTCGAGTGGTGTGGGGATATTATTCAGCAGCGGCTGTTCCTTTTGCTGGGTCTTTTTAACACCAGACTTCTTCATTCTTTCTCATTTCCTCATTGACTGTTGTCAATTTTATTTTTCTCTCTTCGTTCCTGCGCAGACGTATCTGTTTAGGAGACATTTTTATAGAGACTTTCAAGTGAATTACTTTTGCTTTTCTCCTTGTCATTCTTCAAGTGGGGGCATTTTTATTTTCAGGTGTATTTAATTATTTTGCAGAAGAGCCTTTATCTGTTCAGTCTCTTCCTCGATATGGCTGACCCTGAGGGCTAACAGCCGGCATCCACTACAAACCCTTTTTGCGTGTGGCTCGCCCGTACAATCAATACAATTTTGTAGGAGGAGCTGCAACTGCGTTGAGGTGGCCGATTTGTCTGGGCTGTCGGACGGCTTTGCGAGGATCGTGAGATCGTCGGCGGAATTTAGGCAGCAGCGCATATGCACTTAGTGCTTTGTTAAATTAGGTAAAATGCAAAATCTTTGGGAACGAATTTAAGGAGTAACGGTTTTATATCGGTCGCTCGAATTACTCGAAAGTGGAATGTGTGATTGGCGTTTCAACTAAGTCTAGATGTGACATTTGTTTAGGACCTGAATATAAACAGCGCGACAAGTAGACATAGTAGTAATACAAATTACTCGACTCTACCTTTGTAGACGTTGCACGGAAACACTAAGCACATTGAGACAGTGTTTGTGAACGGTAGGTGGTGTAGGTCAAGGCGAAGTTCCAGCGGCAGATGAAGTTTGGGGATGAGTCTTCCTGATCGAAAGATAAAATGTCGATGAGATGTTCTATTATCCTATTTTTTGGAGAAACCGTTCAAAAATTTAATCTGCGCGGGCGAAATTTGATTAACTGTGCAACACATTGTTTACGAGCAATCCTTTATAGGTACAAATTAAAGCGTCAGGTTAAGTTTTCAAACCAGTGTGGCTATTCTGAATCACCGCGATTTATCAGACATTTAACTTTTGAAGAACGCAGGGATATTATAGCATGTCGTTTTGCTCATATGCTATTATTCCGTAATTCCATCGCCTGTGCTAACATAACTTTTGTAGCCTATATTTAGTAATTTTGTGGGCTGTTGTTGCATCATGACCATCATGACTGGATAATGCCTCGAGGTTAGCATCTCGAATACTGATAGGAATTTTTTGATTCTAACGCAACCTTCTTAGCATAGCTGTCCTCTACCTGAAAACCACAAGGCAGAAACATGTATCTTTCATTTTGTTTTCAAAATCAGTAGTTAATGATTTTGTTAAAAATGAGAAGCAATTTTATCAACATGCGTAATATTATTATTGCCTACAGCATTTCACGCTAGTACTCAGAACTCATTTGTGTTAAGGGTGTGCAGATGGTTATGCAAATGCAAATTCTACCATTTTCTTCATCAATAAATACTCCTTTTAATAGTGACCGCTTTCTTTGGTCAGTTTAAGTCAGTTTATTAAGGGAATGAGGCTTTCGCCCTTGAGCTCCCTATTCATATCTATAAACAGAAATAAAGTCATCAATTTCATCAGCAAATGCGAAAAGTTAAGAAGTTAACGGTAAGTGTGAGCTAGGCCCAAACTGCCGCCGCTAAAACAATCATTATTATATGTACAGTAGGTTCTCAACAACTGAGCGTCTAGTCTGCACTTAAAGGATTTGGCACTTTCGGAAAGAACGACGGCATCGGGGAGTCCATTCCATGCCCCGATGACCCTGCGAGAGAAGGCGTTCCGTCGGACGTCCGAATGAGCCCGTTTCCTTTGCAGTTTGAACGGATGACCACGCAGACGGTCAGTCCGGGCAAATTCAAAGAATTCATCAAAGTCTGGGGCACAATCACGGCTTCTGACAATCCTGTAGGTTTGAATGAGATCGCCGCGCAGTTGCCTGTAATTTAGAGAAAACAGATTTAGTTCAGTCAGCCTGGTTTCGTAAGGCAAATGATGAAGATTCTTGACCATCTTCGTAGCCATCGCCTGTACTCTTTCCAGTCGTTGATAATCTTTCTTCAACCACGGTCGCCATGCCTGGACTGAATACTCTAAGTGAGACCGGACGAATGTCCCATATGTTTTTCCGAACAGCTGTTTATCGATCTGCACAAATCCTCGTCTCAGCGCAAATAACACCCTTATCGCACTTTTGGCTGCCCTTTGACACTGTGAAGATGGTTTCCGCGAGGAGGTCATTAGGACGCCCAGGTCTTTCTGTTCCACAACATTTGAAAGGGGCTGACCACCAAGGACGTATTGAAAGGAATCGTCCTCCTTACTGGTCCGTCTGGTGCGAAGTCTCAGGACCACACATTTGTCCTCATTAAAATTGGGGAGCCAGCGAGCTGACCAACTGTTCAGGCTGTTGAGACTGTCTTGAAGCGCGTACCTGTCTGCATCAGATCTGATGGGTCTCCACAGCTTAACATCGTAAGCAAACATGATGGCGCTGCATCCCAGGTCGCCGACGCAGTCGTTAATGTAAACCAGCAATAACAACGGCCCTTAGACGGAGCCCTGGGGTACACCACTTAGAACGGGAGTAGGAGTTGACCTTGAGGCCTCAATGCACACGGTTTGCGATCTCCCGTTAAGAAAATCTGTTATCATGTCAGCAGCGTTCCTCTTATCCCAATTTCAGAAAGTTTGTAGATTAGGCGTTTGTGTGGGACGCTGTCGAACGCATTCTTAAAGTCTGTGTATATGACATCAACCCTACCATCCTCATCCAGTGCGCGAGTCCACTGCTCCGTCGAGAGCAGTAAACTGGAAAGACACGAGCGGTTCTGTCTAAAGCCGTTTTGCAGGTCTGAGATTAAATGGCCTTGCTCCAGGAACTCAATAGTTGCTTTCTTAACTATGACCTCCATTATTTTACAGCAGATGCAGGCTAGACTAACAGGCCGGTAATTGTTAGCATTAGTGCAAGCCCCGCCCTTGTATATTGGAAAGATATTTGCTGCCTTCCATTCCGATGGCAACCTCCCTAATTCGACTGACGAGCGGAAGATGTGCGCCAGTGGTTTGGAAAGTTCATTCGCCAGTTCCTTCAAGAATTTTGCCGGTAGATTGTCCGAACCCTAGGACTTTGCTTCCTTTCGATTTTTCAGCTCCCTTTCCACGACAGCTGTCGGGAACAGTATGCAGTCAAGCACGCGATCAGCAGTATTAACAGCATTGCTAGCACTGCGACTGCGAAACTCTGTTTCTCTAATAAAAACCGAGGCAAAATACTGTCCTAAGTGTTCGGCTTTCTCGCTGTTCTCAGTGATCTCTACACCATTATCATCCTTCAGCACCGCGACCGGGTCCTTATTTTTCAGTCTACTGTTAAGATAGTAAAAAAATCTTAGGTTTCTATTCAGCCTGTCGTATAATTTTGGATTCATACTCCTTCCGTGCCTGACGGATACATTTTTTGACGGAATTTCGTTGACGACAAAATTCTTCGAACTGCGTTGGTGACGCAGTTTCCCCGAATATTTTCCAGCTTTTGCTTTTCTTCCGTAGCTGCCTATTTAGGTCCCTAGTTAACCAAGCAGGTCGACTAGTTGTTTTTTGTACTTTAGGTGGACAACAGCGCCTAATCGGATCGAGTGTAATCGTTTTAAAAGATCTTCAGTCGTCCTCTGGATCTCCTTTGAGTATTTGGTCCCAATTCACGGACAGCAATTCGTTCTTCATCGTATTAAAATCTGCCTAAAATATATTAAGTTGGCCCTCTGTTCTCTTCTGGCGTTTAGAGAAGAGCGAGTAATCCCATAGTAGCGTAGTATGGTCACTTTTCCCGAGAGGTGCATTGGAATACACTTCGTCGATATTAAAGAAGTCTTTAGTGAAAACTAGGTCTAGACAATTTGCTCTCTGGTTCTCTCGAAATGTTGTTGGTACCTTCACATGTTGCGCCAGAGGGAGATCGAGTGTGAGGTCCAGTAGCTTATTGCTGAAAGAGGTTGGTCTACCGTTTACTGCCATAGTTTCCCACTCTATTGCAGGTGCGTTGAAATCCCCAGCAATAAGTTCCTCTTGGTGGCTAGCTTCGTCTTTGACTAAACCAAGGAGCGACTCATCAGCTGCACTCAGAAGATTTGGTGGTCTGTAAATCGCCAGAAATTCTAGATTTTGTGCATTGCTCTTCTTTATCTTTATCCAGACGGATTCATATCCAAGGGATAGGGTGTGGGCTCTTTCAACTGCTGAAATTCCTTCCCTTACATATACGACTACCCCTCCGCCCTGCCTATTTTGACGGTCTCTACGAAACAGCTGGTAACCCGGTATCGAAATCTCGGCATCCATGATTTTGACATTAATCCAAGTTTCCGTTATGGCGATGACGTCGGGGATTCGTTCCGGTACTATTGCTTTGAGTTCGTCGATTTTCGAAACGAGACTTTGAGCATTGGTATACAAAAATCTCAATTTGGCACGAGCAACTCCGGCATACTGGCGTTTATCAATTTCTTGGGATTGAATGCAAAAGCCGGTCGGAGCTGATCGAGATGAACTGCATTCCATCACTCCTAAGCTGCTAGAGTTATGGGCCTTCTCCAGAGGAATGGCCTCTGGACGCGTATAATTTTTCCGTCCACTATTCTGAGATTTTTTTCACCCAGACTCGACCGCCTGAGGACTTCCAATGTGAGCCCCCTCCATTTTTCTCGCTCCGCGGGTGAAAAGTCCCGCTGAAAAAAAATGATGGATAGGCGTGTTTAAGCGCAGCTTTCCTGCTCAAAAGTAGCTGCGCTTGTTCGTCATTCTCAAAGACAATTTTTAACGGTCTCGGTCGGTCTGGATCTTGTATTGAGTGTTTATTTTTGCCCATCCTGAAAGCCTTTAATACGGTGACTTTTTCGTCTCTTATTAAGATCGATTTGAGATATTCCTGGAATATTTCTATGTCATGCTGTATTCTGTCCTTTGGAGCGTCGGAAACAGACTCAGGCATGCCCTTTATAACGATTCATTTAGTGCGATCAACTAGACGGCCTTGTGGTTTAATCATACCTACAGAGTCTTCATCGCGTGCATCCCGGCTACAACCTTCCACCGATTTAGGAAGGTTTGATTCAGCAGGACTAACGCATGACTGCCTGTTTATTACGATCTTTTGATCCTTTTTCGTTTTCAGCGGCGCGATTTTCGTGTGCGGCGTAGCCAACTCTTGTTCCCTCGTCTGACTCTCTGTGCCTTTTCCAGGTAACCTGAGATTTCTTTTTGTTCGCTGAGATCGCGTCTGACCGCGCTTTTTTCGCACAAGACACTGGGTGTCATTCCTATCAAGCTCTAGCGACCTACTATTTTCTTTCTCCTCCGTCGACACAGCCGAGGAAGCCGTGTTTGCGTATGTTCGCTCGCTTTAATTCTCTTTGGATGAATAGCGAGGGAGATTCCTCAGCTTCTCCATCTCCACTTGAAGGCCCTTTTTCTCCTACTCCATTTCCGCAAATTTTTGAAGGAGTCCGAAACATGTCGCACAGGCTTCGTCTTCATATTTGATATCCATACAGCTTACTAGACTCCTTGCTCGTTTAGCGGGAGGTGACTTGACAGCGATATATACAGAGTTGCAGTCATTTGTACTACGAATAACGTTTACTTTTGCATTTATGTCAGTCCGTTCATTGTGCGCCGATAGTGTACTGGTGATCACGCTGCTAACCCCACGACGGGACCTGGGTTCGAATCCTACTTGGGGGCGGGTTTTTGCACATTGCCCTGATGGTGTTTTGTCGACTCTCATCATTAATTCGAAGGATATGCAAGGTTTTCTAGGTACGGGACGAAGTATTTAAAGGTGTATGAGAAGCTTTTTCACCAAGCCAACAATATGAAGCAAATAGCACACGACTCGGCCGCTCTTGGATCAGGAGAGTCCCGCGGTGCTGTTGGCAGAGAATTGATACGAAGGAGTATGGTCGTTCCAAAGAAAGTTCTGTCAGAGTTCCGTGTGGATCGTTAGAGGAATTGCTTATGAATGCCAACCTTAATTTACCAATTTAGAATATATCGGTGTGGGTTTGATGGTCATTTTTCTATTAAAATGGAATATGGAGTAAATTTTATAAAATGGCAAATATAAATCACGTCCGCTAGGGTCATGGATATCGGCTATTCTGGGTGAAATCTTATTATATAGGGCGTATGTCCTGCAATAAATGCCTAAACCGCGTTTACTAATAGTGTCCGTACCACACTACCATAGGTGGGCTAACTCATAAATGTAAACCGAAGTTCTGAAATGCGTTTTCGTTTCAAAATTACTAATTAAGTAGTGTTGTAAAGCCGTTCAGCTTGCAACGCAATTTTATAATATTTTAGTTACGGAAGGTTGCCGCTTTTCTAATGGACTTCCTTACGGCTCCATGAAGAAAAAACGCTCTACAAAAACGACTACTAAAAGCATACATTTTCTCATTTTTTTAATGCCCATAAAAGTTCAAATATATTTCATGGAAAATGTGCATAAGAATGTTCATTCCTTAGGTATATTTGGTAGTCAATTACATCTTTTTGTCATCGTATACTCTAAGGAAGTGTTTATTACGGTTTTCAAAAAGTTTTTTTAATTCGCAAATAACTTTGAACAAGCTCTACCGTTACATTTGGGTTTTGAGTCTAAAAAATGTAAGCCGCATTTTTTCCGCGTATGGAAAACCAAACATTTTCTACGGTAATAATGGAAGACCGTATAGGGCTCATACAAGTGAGCATTGGATTTGACCCATATTGTTAACTTTACAAGCCACTTTGGT
>CACRXP010001179.1:108922-134829 GCA_902702965.1 Spirometra erinaceieuropaei | reverse complement strand
AGTAGGAGGGTTAAACGAAATAACAGGTCAAAATTCGACCACAATCCCGTACCGCTGGGCAACTTGGTGATGCGAAACTCCCTGTGCGTGGCTAGTTATCTCATGCCGCAGGCCACTGCATTCTGCAGAAATACGGACTTAGGCAGAATCGATGGAAACCTGTAATTTTTTCTGCCATTTTATTGCCTGCCTTTGCTTTAATCCTTTGATTAGGCGCACAAGAGTAAAGCGGTAAAAACTGGCACTCTGTCGGTTGATTTACAACCGCCTTACAATTCACGACATAGACAGTCAACAGTGAGAACCCTTATGAGGCGAAAACTCCCTAATTAGGAGAAGATGCAATCACTGTTCTTAATATGTCACATGAATACGTCGGACTGGTCGAGTTTGAGGACGAAAGCTATGCAACACCTAGGATAAATATGTTGTACATAATTCGTTTGCTACCCAAGACAAGCCTTAAAAGTTTAAGGAAGATATAGATACACGATGTTAGTTCCTAGTTCAAAAACTACCGTGGGTAAATATTAGAACGTCCACAGTTAAATTCAGATTTGAGTCAACGCTATTTCTGTCAGTGACTACATCCTGCATAATTTCTTTACCTGCTAAAATCACCCTCGAAGGTGAACAACATTCACGCGTCTTTAGAGGTCGGAAGCAAAACTCTCCGACAGGCGAATACTTGGATATGAGTAACAATGCCTTCCGTTGATTGACGATCGTCTTACATCCCTGTTGCTTCAGGCTGCTGTGTTTACAGATTTCTATGCGAGTTTACTATTATGGATGAATTCGCCACGGTTGCTCCAAGCAACCCGTGGAGAAGCTGTACCATGTTCATTTAGTTCTCTATGACCACCGGAATTCCGTGGGCTGTATGAGATTTTACGTTTGATGAAAACTCCTCTTTGCGCAATTCTGAAGTCGTCAGGACAATTTCTGGCACTCTATTCTGCTGCAGATGAAAAAACGCAACGCGCTGGCAGGATGCGCGGTGTCGCTAATGAATACTCTATAGGTCTACGGAGCTTCGCAAAATATCAGTCATTCGCATAACTTCGTTGGAGTTGGGTGACAAACCCAATAAGCCTCGATCCCATCCTATGTCAGGAGTGAAAGCACTTTAAAGATACGCCTGCTGCGGAGAATTAGTTGATTCTTATCTTTCAGAGGAAACCACCCATGAACAAGAAGGATATACCTACTCACTAAATTGGCAGTGTGGGAGAGCCAAATTAAATATCACTGATATTGATTGACAAAATTGGATTACAGGTCGGCTCCCTCGAAGACACTATTGCACCGCTGTGACATAGGATACCAGAAGTTTTGCTAAATGTCTGCTGTGCAGAACAATTCCTTCAGTGCCAATGAATAGACCGGAAATGTTGGATTGTTATTGCACACACGGCTGTTGTCATGCCCTGCCACTTAGGAAGATGCCTCTAGTTGTAACCCCAAAAGCATTGGCCTGGCTGACAGACAAGTCATATTTCCTATTTCCGACGGATATTTTTGCCAACTATTTCCAGGCTCAAAATTCGTTCATCTAACAATCATCTCTGTTCAAATCTGCTCACCGGCAGCGAGATATGTTTGTGGACAACATTACACAACTCTTGGGCTGCCGTCAAGCTTTTACCCAAAGTTTGCTCTACAAATTTGAACACAATAAACCTATAACAGTACAGTTTAGGCTACAAGTCTCAGCAGAGGTTTGCTTGAACACGAAACGCCCCAAAACGCTCGACGGAGTGTCCGAGACTGACCAGTAGGCCTTCATAGGAAAATGACTATTAACGAACGATTGGCTGGCATGAAACTTGATCGCAAGTCAGTTCGTACACGTTAGAATAGTGATTGCTGAAGGAGTATCTTTTTGAGTATCTATGGATTTCAAAAGTAGAAACTGATCCCTCTTTCTGTGGTATATTTTCCCCTACGTTTCACGTCTACATAACTTGTATCCATTCAAAAATATCGGTTTCAAGGTAAGAGCACAAATACATATTTTGTCTTGAAATTTATCGTGAATAGGTATGTATGTCCATAGATTGCGATCGCTTTTGGTTGATAGAGATCATTGATAAATGGTGCTCATGTCGAGTTCTTAGGCAATTTATTGTTACGCCTCAAAAATATCAGAATGTCACGCTTTGAAAAGCACAGATAATCTCATCCTATAGGCATAAACATTGAAGAAGGCGGCATTTCAAACTGTACGACTGTAAAGATATTTTTGTGCATTTATTATGCAATACATAACTGTTTGAAACAAACCCATAGACTCGGTGGAATATAAACTTTCTAAACCTTAATCTAGAAGCATGATTTGCTAAGGTGGCCAAAGTATTTGCATTAGAAAGCCCGTGTACTACTGTAAATGAATTGGAAAAAATAATTATGTCGCATCCTAATCAGTCATGAGTTCCTAACAGTGCAATCCATCGTGCTTGAAAGCGCACTGAATAATCTCGCTTAATGTTTCATTATTTTCCATGGATATTGCATGGCTGTCACTAAAACTTCGTTGACCAGCGGTCCACCTTAATTGCATATAAATGCGTGGCAGGTCTATGCACTTATATTAAATCCCTTCTCAATGTTAAATATCGCTTAGGCCCATTGATGATTTCTGCGACACATTCAGCACCGGTGTTTGTTCGTAAATGAATCTGAACTACAACCTCATTTCCATCCCAATAAGCCTATAGACAGTTGGGCTAATACACTTATCTCCAGAGATATATGGCTATCGGAGAAAATCTGATAGTCCATATCTGAAGTTTTATATATCTGAAATACATTTGTCGGTCGGACAGTGCAAACCGTCAAAGAAGTAGCAGTAGAAGGAAACAAAGCTATGGGAAGAAAAGTTGGTTGTGTGCGCGAATATAAACCCGCCTTATTACAGATAGCCTTATTGTAAATTCCGAGGTATTGGAAATAGGGTTGGGTCGAGGTTAGCAGGGTAAGCAGTAGAAGAACCACGGTTTAAGTTAGGAAACGGGAAAAGGAACGTGTCTGTAATTTAACGCAAGGCAACGTGTAGTGGTAGATGGTCCATATTCCTGTGTCAGACCGATAAATGTTTCTAATTAACTCAAGGAAACTCCCAACATCAGAATATGCTTCCATGCCCGAGCTTCCAAATCCACAGATCAGGATTAATGGAGGAAGAAGTTGCCTTGCTAACATATGGGGAGAACGTGTCTTTGTTGAGGTGAGTATGTCAACTGTATGGTTTTCAATAGGGCTTGGTCACTCGTTGGGAGGAGTCAGTTCTGTCTATCAGTCACAAAGATGGTAAAAGGTCTCGGTCAAAAAGATCAAGAATGGTTTGCTAAACTGGTATCAGGACAAGAGTTGGATGCATGGAATTCTAAACCAGAATCCCAGAAGGGATTCCGAAGCAGCGTATGATGATGTTATCGATGAGGCGAGGGAGGGCCGCAATGAACATTATTTGCCATAATCAGTCAGATATATTTCAGCCACAAACTGATGCCCAGAGTATCGCCTCGAACCTTTTGGAAATCTGGCATTTTCAAGTCAAACATTCTGCCATTTGAGCTGCATGCACACATCGTTCGGTTGCGTTTGCTAATACGTAAAACCACATGAATGCTTGTTCTAGTCGATCACTGTTGGGTGCAGAACTGAAGTAATTGTCTTCGAACCTAAGCCCTCGCAGGCGATCGTAAACTTCTGCACAATTAACAATTGAGGCGTGAAAACGATGCGAGGCTAAGTATTTCCAAACGCAACCAGCTATAAGTGGGCTGCTATCACATATGGTAGAGCTTCTGACAAGAAAGTACTGGCTGATCATCGGACTCCAATTAAAATCTCAGATGCCCCTCTGGGAATTACGTATGATAGCTGGATGAGCAAGAATAAACCAGAACCCACCATCTTAGTCGCTCTTTTTCTCTGTCGGAAAGGTTGTCACCCTAGATCAAAGACTTTAAAACGAAAGGCGATGTTCATTCCTATCTGGAACTCAGGAGAAATAGGCGAATTTTACTCAGCCGAAGTTCAGGGCTACCGTCATTTACAGGCGAAAGAGTAATGTGGAGAACCACTTACTATGTGAAGATAAATTATGATTATATTTCCCTGACGAACAGTGACCTTTATAAAAGAATTTGTGGATTAAACTGTCATTGGACGGAGCAAGAATTTAGTTGAGCGAGGGTTTCGGACATCAAAGGGCAGTAACGCAAACATTACTGGTCACGATATTACTACTTCCAATGCCTTATATCGATAGCAATTAAGTTTTGTAAACATACTATATGCTATATCCCGTTAACATTAATTTAGAATTTAGCGACTGTTGTTTTTTCAAAACGATGGGACTGACGATAGTGGAAAAGGGCACGACACTCTAGACGAAATTTGTACAGTTGGCGGCCGTTTGATTAGGTATGTTCTTTGAGCGAGAAACTGTTTGTGAAATCTCACTGAAAGACATTAGTTTTTCCACTATAATGCGGTCTTGTGAGAAGTGGTAGAATTTGTTGACAAAGGTCCTGTCATTAAAAGATTCCCCCCTTTAAACCCGTCCTCGTGTAGCACTGAGAAAAACAACTTCAGCCGCAGAATTCTGGTTGGGCGTATGAGTACAGAAATCCTTCTACGGTTTGGCAACAGCCACTGCAGAGGTCTTCGATGCTCCGTAGAAGTTTAATCCACCCCTCTGAATCATAGCTATGTGGCCGCAGTTAAAAGGAAAAACCGAAGTGCTGCAAAATACTCGGTCATTAGCACACGAGATGGGTAAGGCGAGAGGCCAACGTTGCTTTCACTGGCATCGGTGACAACAAATTCTTACTGCTGCGAGGCGGTAGCCCTCCTAAGAAATATTAAGTTGACACCAGCAATGCAGATATTTGCCTTAGCATGTTTTTCAGCTCCTGCACTTTAAATGCATTTGGATGTAGAGGAAGCGAACTCACCTCTCTAGAACAGTCATGAGTTATCAGTAACGTCAGACAGGCCCGTAAAATAATCGAACGTTTGCTGTGTATGCCGATAGCTGACTAGGTTGTAACGATTTTAAAGAAGATTGAGATAAAAACCTCGATTTGATTAACGCTCGATTTGTACTTACGACGTTGTTAGAGTCCTGAGCGTGAAGATTACAAAAGCATTCTTTTCGTTTTCCTAGGTAAACGAATAAAGGTCTGCTAAAGTTTTGGATAAGGATTCAGAATGAAGTATTTGCGCTACAAATAACCTAACATCGTCCGATCATTGTCCTGTCATTTAGAATCGTCTAAACTCTCTGCATTCGTCTGTCGAATACGCATTCTTTAAGTGACTTAAATGCTTTAGATTCTTCGCTAGACTGCGTCTTTTAAGAGATTCAGGAGGCCAGAGGGAATTTGAAAAGAAAGATAGATTTGGAAATGTTCACGCGAGTATTTGCTCAGATCACTTTCTGCAGGTTTACTAATGAAAGTCCCACGATATCTGGGACGTTTTGGGTGTCGGAAGGTGTGCTCACGACTTAACAAAATAATACCTGTAAATGAAGCAAAATAGAAGGGATAAAATAAAAGTAGCATTTTAAATATCACAATATTCCGCCGCATTAAACGTCAAATTTCATGTGGACATGAAGCCTTCTGAAGTAATTGTAAAGCTTTACACTTTTGGGTGAGATAGACTTATATGACTCCTAAGTGGGATATGAGAACAGGAATTGCCTGAGATACGGAGGCTTTGAGTCAACTTCTGGTGAATTTAGGGTCAGTCCTAAGGTTAGGGTTAGGGTCGGGTTTGGGACTAGGTTTAAGACTGGATTTGAAATTAACGGTAAGGTAAGTGAGGATCCAAAGAAGGGTTAAGGTGAGGGGCTAGTGTTAATGGCAGAGCTAAGGTTTAGGGTAGGGTTAGAGTCAAGATTGGGACAACGGTTTGGTTCCAGACAAAGGCTATTTTCGGGGTTAGGACACGGAAATACCTTGTGCTTTTCAGAATTATTTGCAGGTCCATCAATACTATATGGGGAGCGTTCTTGAACCGATATCGTATTTAGGGGTCCTATATGTCTGCTCCACCCACATTTGTATATAATTTTAGGGCTCACTAATGTCTATGGAGAACGATGCTTCGACCAGTATCTATGTGCCCTTCTTCACTGTGTCTGCATAAATTAGGTTTGAATTTCGTGACTCTCAGGACGGCAACTTCATTTAAACGGAATTTCATTAACAAACACATCTTAGTGTATATTAGGGGAAGTGTGATCACCGATCAGGCTACGAAACAGGATAGCCCAATGGTGCCTTGCGGCTGAATTTAGCGCGCCCGCAGGCAGTCGCATTACGATCAGTAATCCTACGGGAAGTCAGAAGTGACCATTTAACTGACCTGTGTTTTTGTCATCGTATCTTCAGTTTAGCAAACGTTTTTGAGCTCGAGCGCATGATGCGTGCACTTATATGTCTCTGAGCACCTCAAAAGAGACGAGTAGGAATGGCTACGAGAAAATGAATGTCTTGCTTAAAGGCGGATTAGTAAGTAATGCGTTCTGTTAAGGATTCATACCGGAGAGGAGTTGAAAGTTGACCGCGTAAAGCTCGCGGTCTGGAGCTACATCCGAGGCAGAGCCATCTGGCGTGCCGTTGGATATTCCGTGAGCCGGATTCGAGGCACGAACGATGTCAATCTGCATTTTTACAGGTCGTGCCAGAAGACTGGATCCACTGCCGGCGCGACGGTACTCGGCCCGAAAAGTCGTCGGAGTAAGAATCGTGTGAACGACACCGGGAGTAGAGAGCAGGACCTGTGAGCGAGCAATAATAACCAAAGTAGCACTCTTAATCCACCCTGCCAGCAGTTTGTGTTAGTGCGGCCAAAATATTAAAACTCGCCCTCGCCTGAAATCTTGTGAAGGAGGCAGCATTTACTGCATTTCCGGACAATTTCGTCTGTCCGGAAATATGTTTGGGACTTTAAATGAGTGCAAGGTACCTTGACTTTACCGATTTGGGAAGTTTCCATAGAAACCTGGAGTGACATTTTAAATGCCAATTGAGTATGAGTAACACAGAAGTCGTTTAATCAGAAAATCCAGCTGGCTCGACGAGAATGGTTCAGATTTTGAACAGCGAACGAGAATTCCGGCGGTCACAGGCTCGACTTCACCTCGTTGTCAAGTTTTTTTGACCGGACAGTCTCTTAAGAGGTATTTTAACTACACCTATTCATTTTTAAATCCAATTTTGGGCCTAATCTGCGCTCGCTCCATCTGACGGACTGTGTGATCCAAGCGCAGATTTACGCTTTGGGTTACACCGATTGTTGAAGGACTTTGATTATTTTATATGCATGATTATACGTCTAATGCCGCATGTGTAAAACAGATTAATATTTAGCAGAACAGAGAGCCATAAGAGGCGATTGTTAAACCCCATCTTCATTGCGAAATAAATGTCCAGAAAAATGTGTACCAAAACTTAGTGAAAATTTCGGGCCATTTATGCCAAAAGAAGGGCGGAGTTATCGGTGATATTTCGAAGCAAAAGTAGAGCCTTCAGGTCATGAGAATTAGCTACTAAGTGTTGGCTAAATGACACGTACCAACGGCACCTTCTATGATTTACGTATAGTTTGCTGGGATATTATCGGTTCAAACCTAAAATACAGTTAGAGTTAATACTTAGGGGGCTGTACGAGACGCCTTCACTCTAGCTTCTGGCCAAACTTATTATATTTGTTCTCGAATAGTCCATTGATTATGTTACTCCTCAAGTCCCTGAGTATCGACGTGAAGGGAGAGAGAGATGGAAAAGGCGCTGACATTTTCTCGTCCCTTCCCACGACACAGGCCGCACGAAGTGATTGCTAGGGTCGAAGGCAGTACACTGCGGGAACTCAAGGCAGATAAAGATCTCGTTATCGTGCCTGCAGACAAGGGGCGTTCTATTGCCGTATTGGACCAGACGACTACCCTGAAAAAGCCATATGCTTCCTAGAGGATCAACCGTTCAAAGTATCAAACGAATTAAACTAAAAACGCCGACACGCGAAATCCGCGTCACGTTATTGGCAATGGAGAACTCCGGTGCAATATCGTCGACCGACCGACGCATAGTAGTAGCGCAAGAAACGGCCTTGGCCTGATTCTGCGGTCTGCCTAAAGTGCACAAAATAGCGCTCCTCTCTGACCCATCATAACATTCAAATGCAACAAACCTACGAGCTGTCAAATTGGCTGTTTTGACGCCTCGCATTTCTGATCGCTGATTCGGACATCACAGTCTGCACGTTAACACAATTCTTGGAGTAACCTAAAGGGGTAAGTCTCCCGCCAAGCGAAATCGTGGTATCTTTTGATGTCAGGTTCCCTTTCACTTTTCTTTCGCAGGACCTGGCAATCACGAAACAAAATAGGATGAAACGGCTCAGACACACCCAAATCCTCCAACTCCTGAATTCCTGCCTCAAAACATACTTCACTTTTGATGGAACAATCTACAAACGGGTAAGAGGCATGTCAATGGGTTCGCCGATTCCGGGGCTCATAACTGAGGCGGTCTTGTAATAGTTGGAGTCGCTGATCTTGATACAAAACAGACCGAAATTCTGGACTCTGTATGTGGATAATGCCTTTGCCGTCCTCGAACTGACTAGGTGCTGCTATTCAAAGGACATCTTTACGCCGTCTTCTTAAGGTGAAGACAGAGGAAAACAACCAGCTAGTCTTCCTCGACGTCTTCGTTTGCCACAAAGATTGTGGTGGTCTAAAAACTAAGGTGTTCAGAAAAATGACTGATCCGACATAGATACTGAACCTAAACATCAGTCGCCGCATCAGTTACAAAAGCAGTTGCTTAAGGACCCTATATTGGTGTGTGGAGACAGCTTGATGCAAACCGGAAGACGAGGTTGCTGAGCTACAGTGTATTCAACGGATACTTAGAGCGAATGCGTATCCGCGCAATTTTGCTAGTCGTTGCATGCGTAAACACGACGAAGGACAAACTTCAGCTGGCCCCAAATTTTGGCGCGATCTCCCGCACGTGAAAAAGATCTTGGAAGCCATCATCCGCCTCTTCCAACCACCCGGAGTTGCAATTGCACACAGGGCGGAGGAAACCAGGTCATGCCGCCAGAAGACCCACTGCCACTGCAAAAAAACGTCTGCAGTGGTTTATCGGATATGGATCAGTTGCGGACAAAGTAACTATGTCGGAGAGACTGGGAGACTACTCTGAGCCCCAATAGCCGATTGTGCATCAGTGAAGAGAAATGACACTAACTCGCGGTTCGTACAAGAGGAACCGGCCACACCTTTAAGTTGGATGAGGCCAATATCCCGCAGAAGTTGAGAATCGCGTGATTCGAGAACCGCTTGACATGGTTCTCCGGCTCGAAGTCATTTAACAAACGCAACGAACTTCTTCCTCCATACTCCGTGCTGTGATTTTGCTTAGGAAAAATTACTAGCCATACGGGAAGTGCACGGGTGGCGAGCGGTTATGGTGACAGTAAGTGGCCGAGCAATCGTCACGCCGAGAATCGACAACGGTGATGAAATCATGACAACTAACGATTCGGGTACGGAACGACAAGCAATCACCGCAACAACTAAGACCCCTAGAGATAAACAGGAGTACTGTCAAATAAAATAGCCGTGTGGTGACCTGACAACCGTAACTTAGAAATTCTGGGCGCCTTGCGAGTGTCTCTGAAGACGGGTTCGGATGAGAATCCGAAATTTCAGGCCCGTAAACGTCTTGCTTCAGCGATTTCATCATCATCATCGTCATCATCATCATCATCATCATCATCATCATCATCTTCTTCTTCTTCTTCTTCTTCTTCTTTTTCTTCCAGAAGGGGCAAAATGTCTTCCCCCTCTGCGTCTAGCTGCAGCTCATTCGCCCATCCCATAAATCAGCTAGTTACGCTGACCGCTGCACCTGGAGCCGGCACGGGAGATCTCAGAAGTTCGAAGAGTCAGAAGACGATCTGGGCGTGGGCATGTCGTGCAGTGGCATAGTCGGCACTGTTCCTATGTGTTTTGGACAATAATGACTGTCCTCACTAGTCTAATGGCCAGAGACTCTGACCCTATCATCACACTTTCATTTTTTATTGAGTAGGTGCGTTGCCTCCTTACAAAACAATCTTTCCTACTAGTTCGACGCTCTATCTCCCAATGAGGTGTTGAATTCCTGAAAATGATTGGCCTATATTCTTTTACCGCCAGCAAAATCACACTGGTTCTGCCAGGCTGTAGTGTCTTAAGACATCCAGTGGATCCATAGATGTTTTGGCAAGTTTTGAATAATTCATACTGACCAAACTGTGAAAAACTCGGCGCCTCGGTGGGATTCGAATCCACGCAGTAACGGGAAGGCTTTAGTACAGCCAATGCTCTAACCACTTGAGCTATAAGGCCCGGCTGGACGACGTGAGTTTAATCACATTTGGGTCACATTTGAGTACATTGGAGCTATTTCAAAGGCTGCGCGTGGCCTAGGCGCCGTAACTGGGTGGGTACCTATCGGCCGAAGAAAATGTCTTATTTGGCCAGATCCACCGGTTCGCTTAACAATGGACTCAGCAAGTAGCACCAACTTGGCAAAGTTGGCATCCTGATTGATTTATCACGTTAAACCGCTCACGTGTCCGCTTGTTTCGAGGAGAGATATTGACATAGAAATTCAGGGGATGGGGGAGTCGTTTTTACATGATTTCACCGCCAAATCGTTTTGCCTGCAGCTCAGCAGCCCATTTAACGCATACCTCTAGAAAAGGCTTTACCGAAAACCTAAGTTTCAGTTTACTTTGACAAATCGAGTGGTGACATAGCTTAAGTCGATTTATACTGTTAAAAAGGAAAAAATGATTTCATGCATACTTGCAAAAACTAGCGCAGTCGTTTTAAAAAGTCAACATTAATTATGAAACTCCAAGGAGGATTGCTTTTCAAACAAATGCTTTTCAGACAAATGCATGATAAGAAGTGATTGAAATCCTAGCACAATGGAGAATTCCGAAGCTGCTGGTTAGGCCATGATCACGTTTGTGTTCAAATCAAGCAAATGCACTGTTCACATGCAAGATATAACATTCTCAAATCAAAGTACTTACAGATTCGACAGATTTACCTGGACTCTCAAAACAGTTCTCTATGCCAACCATCCAGCATTCAATGACAATCTACATGGCAGTTCGTTAATATTTGGTTCCTGGGAAGTATGGTCGGTAGGTTGCTCTCTTGCCGAAGTTAAGCGTAACCCATGGCCAAATAAACAAGAAATAGGCAGCAAAGTTAAGACAGCGCCCTTCTCATGGACCAATGAGCTCAGAAGTACTCACATTGCTATGTATGAAAAGGCGGTATATTTACAGACGTTTCACAATGTCTTTGGGAATGCTCTCGCAATATTGAGCAAATAATTTTGCTTTGAAAAATCAAAATAACGTATAACTTTGGGTAAAATGAGCAATGAAAGCCCTCATTTAACCAGGTCTACATAAGTATATTAAAGAAACAGAAATTTTATTCATCTAGCAGGCTGTCAGTCTGTTTTTCTGTTCTAGAGCGAAAACGTCGACGGCAATTCCGTCTGCCCCGAGGGTTTAGAACTCAAAGCCTGCCAATGAGTTACAAAAGGAAGCAATTACGTCCACATGATTCATGCTGAATTCGACTGTCAAAACCCCGCGACTTGTACTATCTTTGGAATTATTAGGACGGTGTTTAAACCACGACAGTAACAATGGTTCATGCTTGCGTCAGACATTATTTATTTTACATTCGGCGATAACAAAACAGCTCAAGGGAAACACTGAGGGAATGACTGGGCAGCCGGAGCCATGCATTTTCCTCATATAGCGGCGTAAACATTGGCAAAACATGTGCTAGGGCTTTAGGCTAGTACCCGTATTATTGGTAAGGCGAATTACGCAAAACGAATTCACACACCTCGCCAGGAAGCTGATTAATTATTATACGATAAGCACTTATCCGTTGATTTTGCTCATGATTCTGTTGCTTTAAAAATCCCGTAGTTTTACTTTTTACTCACCTGTGCAATTTCCGACTTAAGCCGATTAAATGGTCGACCCTTCACCATGGTTACATGATTTGTTTCCTCAGGAAGTACAGTCAGCCCGCCTGGCATGTGGTTACACACATGCATGGGGTCTGCCAACCCGTGCATTTTCGAGGCGGCGGTGGAACCGCTGACCAAGTAGGCTTGCTGCTGCTGGTGCGCGCCGACCATCGGCGGCAGATGACTGCTCGGTGAGGTGGCATTGTGTCCCAGCTTGCTCGCCAACACCTTCCGTGAGATGGTCAGCCGGTGCGCCTGTTGCACGCCCGCTGGAGTCCGCGCTTTGTGTGCATGCACCTCGCCGCCTGGAGAGGTCGCCTCCTGGGCAGCAACCGAGCAGGTGGTTGAGACAGTGGGTACGAGATTCTCCGATCTGCCGGCATCACCAGACGGTGTCTCCTCGGATCCCGTGGGTGGACGAATGTATTGACGACTGGTCCCGCTGCCGGGGGCAGTGGGAGGGTTGGAGTCTTTTTTTGAGGACGCGATAGAGCGGACAACCCCGACGGGCTGTCTGGCAGTTTGGCCGTTTTGAGAGCCGAGAGGAAGAAAGCCGTCAAACCAGGACTTGTGCGATAGTCTGCAAATTATAGGTAAGTAGCAATGATTAGGTTACATCAGTGTTGTTAACGGCCTTTATTAAAGGTTCTGCAATC
Organism: Spirometra erinaceieuropaei; assembly: GCA_902702965.1. Lineage (NCBI taxonomy): Eukaryota > Metazoa > Platyhelminthes > Cestoda > Diphyllobothriidea > Diphyllobothriidae > Spirometra > Spirometra erinaceieuropaei. The sequence continues at coordinate 122,084 of CACRXP010001179.1, read as the reverse complement.
GACCTGGAACTATATTTATATAGAGGTCAAGCAAGACTTCACGTGGTAGTCTTTACCCTCATTGAGCCCACAGCCTACTGTGGTATTTAATTTCACCTTCCGATCCTTGTCAATTGTGTTATTATATTTCATAAATTAGGTCTATACGCCCCTACTCCTTTTTTTCCGTCCTTAAAATTGTAAACGTTGTAATGTGCATGCGTAGAATACACAGCACCTAGGACCGCATCGGCATAACAGGTTTCAAATTAACTAGATTAATAAAAACTCTCGCCACGTAAATTCATTGAATTTCCCAGATTACTAACCAGTCTCGTATCAATCTTCTCAGACATGAGTTCCGGCTGCACGACGTTCAAATCGATGATACTTGTGCGTTTGTGCTTACTTTTTCGCAAAAACGCCTAAATGGCACTGCACATGGCAATGCAGTACCATATGACAAGCTGGGCCTTGTGACCCAGCAGTTGAGGAGGACTCGATGGCCTAGACAAAAACTACATTCACCTGAGATTCCAGGCTCATAATCAAAGCAATCATCGAAGACAGGAACAAAAACGGCTACCGGATGCTTAGGAAATGAATTAACTAGGCAATCGCGGACCTTTCAAAACTAGTAATGCCCGCGCTTTGCGCAGCCACACACTTGGTGCGGTCGTGAATTCGTCGAGAGCACCAGAAGCCTTACTTACTGCGATTTTATTATTGGAGCTTGTGATGGGAAAGATAGGTGTTCCACCGTTCGCCTCCCAGATAATGCCGCTGGAAGCAGTATTCATCTGCTCCCTCCCCGATTGACTTATTACCTCGTGCAAGCAAAGTTTTAGCACCGACCAGGAGGGACATGATAACTGCGCATGTTGAGTGCCTGCGAACCGGAGAAGCATAATTCAAGCAGCTCGCGACTCGCAGCGGTTATCATCTTTCTAGAGGATTTTGATCTCGTCAAGCACAAAGGTCTAACCGGGTCCCGGATCGCCAGCCGCGATCTGCAAATTAACTTCATTCTCCCTCGATGCTGCTGTGCACTCGGTGATCAGGTGCAATCAGTCAGCTTCTCCGAGAACCTTCTTTGCCTGAAATTGCATCCAATTATGTTAAAGATTTTTCATGGTTCTCGCGGAAGGATTGGGTGCTTCAGGCTCATCATTTAACGCCAAAAAACTCAACTCCGGTATGTTTGTGGCTGAAACGTTTCGAGACATTCTTAACGTACAAGAGTACTCCTATCCACACATTAGATTTTTGCGGTTTGTTGCCTGGTACTAAATGTTGACTGACGCAGGTTCGGAGGAGACGGGGCAGCCGATCATTTCCAACACCAGCCGAATGTATTGTAGATTGGCAACCTTGTCTTCCGTATATCTACACTGTGTCTGAGCATGCGGATAAAGGGTGATTACACAATCGCGCTTGTGGTTGATTGGGATGCATCGCATTTGCTGTTTTACTGAAAACGGCCCTTTCATGCCGCCACACTTTGTTACTCTCTCTGATGGTTGGTTCGAGCGGGACTTTAAAACTTAGCATAAACATTTTGTCTTGTGGTAAAGTCTTTTCCTTCTTCTTTTTTTCTTAGATACCTCCCACATCCTGATTGTTTCACCTTTATTGACTATTTTGGCTTTTTAACAGAAAATGTTTCAGGCAGATACACGTTTGTACAAGACCGAAACGAGCAGAGTCATGAAATCGCGTTAAGAAACGAGAAAGTCACACATAATAAGGAAAAACTAAAACATTTTTTGCTGCGTGTCTAAGCTTGGGATTATGATTTAATCAAATCATTACATAAGCGCTGTTCTTTCGTGTTTTACCTAACGTACCAAACTCTATGAGTGGTTTTTGCTACTAATACAGGTCTGCTATAGCATACACATGACAATTTGACAGTCTTACCAAGGGCATCCAACACTTGTCCCACGGATGTGGGTGCGGCAGCTATCACTTACAGGAGAAGTCGTTTCTGATGTGGCAGACTTACGCAGCATCAACCGTGCTCCCTTTTCTATTAATCAAGTTACTCCGGTGCCAATATAAGGCTTAAATTTGCACGCGGAACGAGTGTTTGACAAACCTAGCAGTCGCACATCGCACGCCGCACATCACCTGTGCCGGGCTATCCACCGACAGCCTGGATCGGACAGGCGTGAGGGTTACATGAAGGCCACCTAAGGAATGAGACATTACAGTTTGACCGTCAGGCCTGTAAGAGGCGAGCGACTCAGTCAGTTGGCAGTCTTCCGAGTCACACACCTCTTCGCACGTCCTGATCGTCAATTATCACCGGATTTATTGCAATGAGAAATGCGCTAATTTGTCATTAGGATGAATTCACCCAATTTTACTGTCCAATGCATCGGCCAGCTCCTCTTGCCTGTAAATCAGCTGGTGGTAGAATTAGCGTATCGGCTGGCGTGTCGTAAAGGCAACAGTCTAAGGCGTAGCATGCACACACGCAGGTATGACAGTAGGTATGGGCTCGCGCACATGCGGCACAACCCGCTATACTCGTGCCGTGAGCCGGTCTGCGTCTTGGCCCAGCGCATCTGGAGCGCAGTCCGCTATGACGACCACCATTAAGCGAGCAGTAGAATGAGCACGGCCAGGCATTCTGACTTACAGGGGCGAGACCTCGGGCGTGGCGTTCAAACTCCTCCGAGAGCTTCCATGAGGCGTCATGCGAGAGCTGTAATGCACTGGACTGTCTGGCGGTGTCCCGCTGACAGTACAAATGACTGTAGCCTTCTTGCGGTGAAATCGGGGCGATCCGAGGAAGTTCACCTTAAAGTTGTTAAGACGGGCCCGCCAGTGTTGGGGCGAGAGAGGAGACGTCGCAGTGGGCAGGCTATCAACGGTACCAGTGTCTGTGGTGCTAGCCGTGGTGGTAGTGGCGGTAGTTGGTGTCGTCGTCTCACTGCTGCTGCTGCTGGTGGTAGTGGTGGCCACTTCCGGGCATTGAGGTTCCACTTGTCTACTGTTGTCCCTTTTGACAGATCCGTTCGACTAAAATAGATGTGATGGACGAATCAGCCTCGTATATTTTGGAAATATCATTAAACAGGAGTTAGGTAACAGTAGATGTTTATTTCACCTGTTGAAGGGAGTCAACTAAAAACGTAAATTCGAAGGAAAGTAATCATTTGGTTTATTTCCTGGCTTATTAGGAACAAAGAAAACGGACGAGAACTGAACTAAAGTTTAAACCCGGGCAAACCAAAACTGTTTCGAATTCAGTGGTTCACAGCTGTCCCAGTATTTCATCCTCCACTGTTATTCAAGCATTTCCCAACATCATGCAGAAAAAAACGTTTTGTACATGCCAGTGATTGGTCTTTTCTATAACATTGATATTTGAAGGCAAAATATAAATACACATCTTAAGCTCAGCCCCTCAAAAACCCACTAAACAGCGGCAGCTGTTCTTTTGTCCTGTAATGACTTGTAAAGGTAACTTTCGACGGCAAAGAAGAGGAGCAAAAAAAACAGGCATATTGCAGGAGACGCAAGTGCACTTTCCCCTACGGTTCTATTTTTAGAGAGTCGGTGATATTGTATCCGAGGAACGAATTTTGCCTTCTGTTTGGTTGACGCAGTATGCAGTAGATGAATATTGCGAACATAGATCGTACTGAACACTTACCCAGCTATCGAAAGGAACTCCTTCCCTCCCGCCATAGAGCTTGAGCAGTTAACAAAAAGAGAGATTTTTTGAGGTTTTACGAGGGATAAAGGCGTAAGGGAAAAGCAGAACAAATTCTTACCAGCCTCCTACAAATTCATCACCTCTGATCCACTTTTATGAGAATCATTCTGCAGTAATTGCGTTTTTAGGCTTAGTCAGAACGGTTTTCTTCGTAGTTGATCGACTCGCTTCTAACCAATGCGGTAATCTAATAATGACTTTGGACCCAACCTAAAGTTGTGTCAAGAGCTACTCGCAGAGCTGTATGTTAATTACATTGACTAAGACGAATGCTCATTTTGCCGGCATTTTTTGCGACATAAAACGTCTAGTACATTTTAATCCTTCAGTAAATTACGATGCTCTCCTGCATGGCTGTCTATTTTTTGAGGATTGGCGCTTTTTTACTCAGGTCTAGAAACGAAAGTAGACTTGGTCATCAAAACGTAATCGTTAATGGGGTCGACAGCATAATTAACTTAATTAAAATTAACTTCCTTATCACTGTTAATTGCCTCTGGCGTTTGCCCCTTAAAAAAATTAATAACGCAAAAGTCCATCGCAAGTAAACCCCAAAGGTTTGTATACAGAAGCCTCTGGCATTCATTTGCTTTTATTCCAAGGGAAGAACACAAAATCGACAGCCGTTCCGTCGTTTCAACTGCAGGCATGCGTCCTCTCAGACAGACAAATTGCTCTTTTCTATCCAACGCTCAAAATGAAAACTCCTAAAAGATCGTCTTAACTATGTTTTTGACTATTTTAGTAAATATGAACGTGAGTCCTAACAACCACGGAGCCACTACTGCTAGTGTAAAAATGCCCACTATCTTGGGATGATGGGCCAGGACAGTGCGTCATGTGTAGAAATGGAAGGCCTAACACTGATCACCAGGAAGAATAAGATATTCACTGTCAGTCATACCTGGACCAGCGTACGTATTTAAATAAACTAAACGATGCAAATTACAGGCCATAAGTAAACTGCTCTTGGCTGTGTCCCTTTGGAAATACCCTGATGGTGGGAGAGTAGGGGACGCTATTATAAATCGAGGTTGGTAGAGTCAGCGACCGACCACATGAAATGCTAACCAAAGTAATGAAATGCGCTTTCAATTAGAAAGGATTGTTTAGGTTGGGCTGTAATATTGATTATCCTGAAACAAAATTCCACAATATTTTGAACACGCCGAGATGTTGACTTTTGTATATACTTCATTTCGACCGCCTGCTGAAACTCTCCTTCGTAAAATATGACAACTTATGTGGCATACATTTTCCCTTTACATTTGATGCCCATTTAAATTCAGACATATGTTATGGAGATCAGGCATACAAAATTTCGTATGCTCATTTGATGGCATACAATGTATTATCTGAATTTTATACTAGAAGAAAAAATGTCTTTAGGTTTAAAAAATTTCCAATCACGCATCATCTAAAGCCGCGTAATCCCCACTCTAATCTTTTTTTAATGCTTCTCCTGGAGCATACAATATAGTGCACATCAGTTGCACACTTTGATGAGCCTCATACGGTTTAGCCTTAATGCCATATGAGTGATTTTCTACCCTCCATTTCACTGCTCACATGCAAGCAGACATTAGCGCAGCCAGACATTAAAACGTAATGCTGTGCTAACTACCTGGCAAATAACACGATTAAAGCTGTAGCTGGTTGTTAAAAGGCCCGGTGCTTACTGGCAACCCTTGCTACGCTTTAAAAAGCGGAGGTCGTCATTAGAGTACACTCATTTATTTGTCACATACATGGGCTGCAGGTTATCACACTGGCTGCCAGTAAAGTCCAGAAAAATACCAAAAACTGTTTATTGCGCCAATTGCTGAAATTTTCCCGTCCTGCAACCAAACAAAACTGGCGCGAATCTAAATGCACAAGTACTCCAAAGAGAGCCATTTTTACCGGAAATAACGCCAGGACAAAAGGTATTTATTTCCCTATGGCTGGACTCAGTTCCACTTGTTTATGTCCACTGATGACTACAGTGAATGGAAATGCGACAGGTAGGACAAATATTTTTTCCTCCCGAATTTATATAACACGGTTTATTTACCATTTATTCAGTAGACTGTACGCCAAAGAAATGCCTATCTGTAAAAACAGACAAAAATGAATTAAATTGTGATGCACCAAAGAACCCGGCTACATGTCAAACTCAGTCGCCAAAAACTATTTTGACTTTCAGATGCTATTCGACGGACTGTCATTTTATAATTACTAGTTTTCTGAAGAAAAAACAGAATACAAAGTGAAATATTTAAATAGGACGATATTTCAGACAATAATTCTGCAGGCCAGAAGCCAGTTAGGGCGAAACATTGTTTAGCTTTTACGTTTCCTCTGCAAAATGGTCCATATGTTCTGCAAATGCTAATAACATCGAGCGCCTCTTCATTTTACCACGAAGACTAGGAGTTCAGCTAAGTCGTTCACAATACATTTTGGAGTCTTTTTGAACAATGGAAACGTAGACTATCGTTTAATGGAATGTGCCTTTAGACTTAGAAGCTGCTTAGTATTCTAGGTTTTACGTTGCGCGAAGGTTTAACAAGTGATAATTTGAAATTAACAAGTGAAGTTGCGGCAAATTCTCCCAGGAAGATTAAACCATGTAACACAGGTAACAAAAAGCAATAGAAGACCGCATACAGCGCCGAATGGTGTTCATCGCGACGATGAGGATTGACACTCTAATTTAACGTCAGCTGTATGTGACAGAAACAATCGACAATTTGTTTGAATGCTTGAAAAATCAACTTCCATAAATAAATGCGAAGTCCATTTTATTTTAACTGAATTTTGCTTTACCTTATGTGCTATAGCATAACAAACAAATGTGTTCCCATACTCCGATTTGAACACTTTACTTTCTATTAGTGTGTTACATTTGCATTTGCTTACAACATTTGTGTTTGGCAGGAAAATGCATCAAACTATTTTACAAACAGATAATGAGCAGCTGTCTGCTCAGTAAAATGAGTGAGAGCCGTTGAATCTCCCATGTGACTTATAATTTTGCCGCTACAACCCTACCAACAACCAAGATGATTTGCTCTGATTGCGAAATTTGTTATAAAGGTTTGAGGGAGCCCGTTGATTTCGTTATAGTTACGGGCCAATAAACTTTCCTATGGAATATGTATATGTAGTAATGCAAAAAATCACATTCCCTTTGACAGACACTTCTTTACAAAATGGGTCACCCAAAATTATTTACGTATTCTGGGGAATGCTTGGCGCTCCTGAAGTTGCACCTGTTTTGGCCGTTTGCATAAACTACAGTCTGAGATTGCCTGGATAATTACAAGGCTCAAAGTTAACTTTGGCGTGACAAATGGAATATGTGTATAGGGACATTTATTTTCTAAGAATCGTTACTAACATCCACCTGAAGACCGAAAAAACTCAGATTTACCAAGATGAACAACACATAATGTTTCTTTCAGTGGTGGTTTGAAATGAAACCCAAACGCCCCCTTCTATTGATCATAATACTATAGTCACCGGTGTCATCCATCCAAGTCTACCTGGGCTCGCGTCCGAAATCCGTATTAACTAAAATATCTACGCGATAAGAAACATTACAACGAATGATAGCAGGTTTTTCCATTTGCCGGTTGCTTCCCTTTTTTACTTAACTCGTGTATGCCATTCTTTTAACTTGCAAGTACTTACGTTTCCTACATAAAACGTTACTTCCATTATGGCCACAAAATAATGCATGCGATTTCGGTAAGGCATTAAGATGAGATATAAAACCTGCCTGGAACAACCACTTTGCTCTGTTAAAGTGCATCTATTTTTTTTGAAATTGTGTGCCTTACTTCAGACGACGTGGGAACAAGTTGTTTATAAGGGTAAGAAACAAGGCAAGAGAGGAAAAACAAGTTTCAATCTTCCGAGAAATCCTTGATATCATGGCGCCTTTTAGAATAAAGATTAATGAAAGCCGAATCTATAAAAAGTCTAGCAGTCACCACCGGACTTAGAAAAACCTGCAAGCAAGCGCTGCTTTTGAGAACAGGCGACTTCAGGTTACGCTTTTGAATGCTCGAAATATGTTCAGTATTTGATTCTGAATGTGCATCATCCTTTGCTCTTATTCTATTTCATTGTCTGTGTTTATTAACATACAGAAATTTTTGGACATATTACTTTGGAACCGCATGTTTTTCACTGAAAAAAACTTAACGGCTTGTTGCGGAGAGAAACAGTCACGGGACTGGAGGCGTCGGCGCTTACATTTCACTCAGTGTCGACGCTGACATCTAAGCCAACTTACTAAAAGCAGCCTAATACTTAGTTTTGAAGGAATTCAAGTCAACCTCATGAGCTCACGCAGCGCGCTTACTAGAGTGCCGTCACCTAGTACTTGCGTCCACCTCAAAAATAAACTTTAAATCAGACATGAGGACATATTACTGTCCTCTGTGAACTTTGCACAAGAAACCGTTAATGAGACCACAGACATAAACATGCCTTCCTCTCCTCCTCTTCCTCTCGCGGAGAACACATTGGAGATAAGCTTTCAGGACCCGATCTGGATGGCCACTTTGACTCCGTCTTCTTGTTTTCGATCTCCCCGGACAGGAAGGGCCTATTGGTGGGTGAGACCGGGGTACAGACAGGGGAGCTGTTGAGACTCAGATGGAGGTTCGCCTTGTTACGGCGTTCAACGGCGGTGCTACTCAGTTCACCCAGAACGCGGGGGCCAATGACTGCAGGCGGGGATTTGACCTGCCGAACAGGCAGTCGGCACTGGTGGCGTGTCGGCGAGAGCAGCAGTGGTGGACTTTGCGGTCCCGGCACATTGCCTCTGCGTCCGGATAGCCTACTCTCCACCAGCTTCTTGGTGGGCGAGCTGATGACCTGATTGGAGGTCTCGGAGTCTCGACCATGAAAACCAATTGCAACCGGACCCTCGTAACTGCCGGCTCGAAAGTAGCCGCGCTGGAAACCCAGTGGGGAGCTGAGCGGGCTGGCGGAAGGCGTGTTGGAGCGGCTGTCGGCGTTGCTGCTGCAAGACTGTTTCCTCCTAAAGTATCAGGAAGATGGTCTTATAGTTTCAGGTAATTAGGAACATTGTCAGCTCTGGGATATTATTAACTTTAAAAGCCTTCAAATGGTGCTTAAGTTTGGCTGGTATCTCCACGTTTTATCCTGCACATTCGATATCCGTATTTAATAAGCAGACAAGGCTGCGGATTTAGTCGGCTACGCAAACACTGGACATTTCCATTAACCTGGTCGGAAAATAACTTTTGTCCTACAACTACCTTGACCTGTACCACAGCCTATGGTCTACGGTCTTGTCTTTTGTGCGTAAAACTAACTTTCAACTTTTTTTGGAATTCATGGCTTATGAGATAGACGTTCACCAACCAAAACAATGCTCCTCAAATATGTGAGTTAACTTCGTCGCTGGTGCGGCATTCAGGAACAAAATATGTGGACGTCTCATCCCTTACAGTATTACTGATATAGAAATTGCCTGAGAAGTTCGTTGGCAACGGAAAAACCCATGTTCAGTTATTTAAAAACAAGACCTCAGTTAACACCCTATAACTGAAAACATATTCAAAGAAATTTGCTTTTTAACTGGTACAGTTTAAAGGAAACATATAGTTTTTCCTCCCACGAGCGCATGTATCTTAAATTATTGGTAAAACGGCCGATTTAGCCCGTAAAATGGTGACTTACTTTCGACCGTGCACTTGACGAATAATAAGAACCAAGGGCAACATATAAGGCAATTCCTAATTTATAAATAGTTTTGAGAAACATTTTTTGGCATTTAATTATTTATGTGGTGACCAAAAGCCAAATACTAAGGGACACTTGAGCATTAGAATATGTCTATACGAAACATTGGTTACTAAAATTTAAAAATCGCCTGTATACTGCTTCATTACATTAAAACGCCTCGGCCACGTTATAATAAAAACTGCGTATCCCACTTCACAGCTTCGCAATGCTCTGTTTATTGGGTGATAGGCTGCAAGTCTGCTTTTTTCGAAACTAAGTCCCCACGTTTATACCGGCGTCAACAGTCAGCATGGGCAAATGCTTGATGTCTTGTTTCTGCCTTATTTTATCGCTTGTTAGGTTACATTTCAGACGGCATAAAAGGAAATCATCTGCATATTTCATATATAGCCATTAAGCTGAGTGCCCGTTTTTAAGTTTAGTACTTCCAATTAATATTTTCCTGTACACATTGTTCACATAATTTAATAGCTTGCCTTCTTCTCTATTAGCTATCTGATTTTATTAACTTAAATGTATACTTTTAGTAGGTTAGGAAAATCATGAAATATTTTGACCTAAATTCAACCAAATAGTAGACATTTTTGTCTCGTTTATTTATTAAATAAGTATAGAACGTAAACAGCCCGTTATGACGGTGAATTTGTTTTGGTGGTGATTTACGTATGCCAAGAGCACATCCTTGTTCACATTCTTCTGGTAAATCATATTAATTTAGACAAGACGCTTGCGTCGGCCACCTGCGGTAAACGGAAAATCGAATTTTGTCGTTATGAAAGTCATGTGTAAAGATACAAAATATCGGTTTTTCGAGAGATAGAAGGCGGGTTGTGCCTGAAATATTCTACAGTCAGTGAACGATGGCATGAATTGCTAAATTAAATTCTGAAATGTGTACTCGATTATGAAAAATAAACTTTAATGGGATTAAAACGCTGATATCACAATGTTTCATGCATGCCAGGATGTTGCCATTTAAATGTGCTTCTTTTCGAACTGAAAAAAGGACAACTTACGAAGTGTAATCATTTTTGTTGAATTTCGATGTCCTGATAAATTGCCATATATTTTGTAGAAAACAATCATAACAAATACTTTATCGCAGCCATCTGGTAACAAATCACACTTTTTTCAAATTCTCTTCTTACAGAAAGGACATTTGCCCTTTAAAGAGGTTTAATACCAGGCAGTGTCCATTCAAATGGCATCGTATTTGCCTACTTTGGAATGCTTCTTATGAAGTATAGAGAAAAGACCATATTGGCTAAAAAATTTTTGAATCCGAAATGCTTTTTACCTAATGGCAGAAGGAACGAATGGCTTTCTTTTCGTGGAAAGTACACAGCTAAAAGACTGAAAACCGTAAACACAAGTATAACGGCAGACGAAGCATAAACTTATTCCCGAATTGGAGAACATTTTTAAAACCAAAAGTACCCTTTTTGTAAATAAATTTAAAGACGCTGTGACCTGTTACAAATTGGCTTCCAGAAAAAATATTTTGATGAGTTATTATGAAATACGTGTGAATTTATGAAGAGATTGAATAAATTGAACATTATTAAGTAGTCAATTTTATGAAGTTTGAAATATTACGGCATTATGCTGCAAAATAGTTAATAGCAGAACTCCCTCTCAAGTTACCCTTTTTAATTAAAAACGAATTTCCAAAATTCGGTTAACATTTCACGAGATTGGTTGGTGACTGTAATTTTAACGTTTATAACACTTCATGTTATAAGATGCAGTAACAAAACGAATATAAATTTCTTGCTCTACAACACTAATGAGTAGAGGGTGGAAAAAGATGCAGAATGTGTTTTCGACATGCTACCACTGTTTCCACTTTAACAAAGCATCTTCATTCTGGCGCTGGCTTTCAGTGAAAGCAAAAATAGTAATAATAGGACCATCACGCGATTTGTTAGCATTCATTTTCACGATAAGTAAGACCCCTATGCTGCGAATTATTAATGATAGCGCTGCGCGTAGCAAAACGTGGGTCAAACATAATTGTTTGTAGACGAAAAAACGAAAGATTTGTTTAATGGGTACTGTAAGTCAGTCTTGTATAACCCACAGCGTACGTTTGACAGTTTTTATTCTGGGTATAATCAGTCAAAGGCTGATGAAATTTAGTCGTTACCTGTAGACATCCATGAAAGAGTGATCATTTAATCGATTTGAGAGCCTATTCTTGATTGTCGACCTTTATTTGGTAAGGTTGCTTGCTCCTGTAATGGGGACTCGTTGCAAGAAAAACCTACGAACGCGGCACCGTTGGTCGGATAACAAGGAAATTAGATACCCATAAAATTCGGAGAAGACGACAAATTTGATAGTGGAAACGGTCGCATCCACAGTAAGGTGCCCATCGGCATCGTGACGGGTCATGCCAGCTGCGTTCGCATTCACCGACGCCAAATGGACATCCTATTTTTTTTACGATAATCCTCCCATTCGTAGTGAAAAAGTAACATGATCCTTGGCAAGCTGTTATTTATGCTTTTATTTGATGACGCCAGAGGAAGACGTTTTTCTGGTGAAGTTCACACCATCAGAGATTATTATCGTAAGTGCACATTTATGCAGTCAAACGTGATTGAGGGATGCTTTGTCTTCCCAACCAAATTTTAAAATTCTAGGAATGTTCCTCACAATGTTGCGTTTTTGGAATTTGACTTGGCCTCAACGCCCCGTCACTAGATAACGAAAAAATCGTTGAAAATTAAGCCTAATATGTTTGCAAAATACGAATGTTGCATGTACGTTAGCATCTTGCTGATTTCTTTCTCAAATGTGAAACCAGCCTAATTGTTGTTCAGACCATAAATTTTTGCATGCAAAATGAGTTTGGTAGTCGTAGCCAACAACTTTTATATCGAACATGACAATTTGGGGAAAGTGTTCTGCTACTTTTTATGCCTCAACCTTAAAATGACCGACAAGATAACTTAGTATTTATCGATTACTGTGCAGTCACAAGATACAAAACAAAAGAACACTGCGCGCGTGTTTTGTCCCTAAAACGGGCCACGCGGAAGGTGCGCTGGCCCAACGCACCAGCTGAATCGGTGTCCGGCAGGCGTTGCCTAGAATGGACACCCATGTGCGGGCTCGCGCGGCGCCGACTGGGATCCGACCCCCCTCCCTTTTTGTTGTTGTATAAAACCCTGGCCGGTGTCTGTTGATGAGAAGGAGGTGTGTTGGTACTCCTAGGTGCGGTTTTTTGCCCTGCCAGCCACCTGCGGCCTCTCCTGCTTGCGGTTGTCTTGAATCTGTATTGACTCCTGGGCCAGATGGGGGAGGTCGAGAGAGTGCGGTAGATGCTGCGCAGTTCCACCGCCATTATAAACTAATTCTCGCGCTAGCCACCATCCACGCACCTATCCTACTATGGAGTACACGGTAGACGTCGTTAAGACACTGGACCGAGGTAGGAGCCTACCTTGGGAATGGACCACCGTTAACCGGACTTCGCAGAGTCCGCGCATCCCGTAACAAATGTCACACCAGGGAAGGGTGTGATGGCATGGCGGAGCGCAGTCTCGCGCCACGTTAGGCACTACTGACCAGTCCCAGGATCAGATGGTGAACTGGTGTCAACTGACTCAGTAAGTCGACTCTCTCAGAACGGAAAGTTGAGTTCAATTGCTCATTTTGAATGTGGTCTCTGTGGCACTCCCACTC